>JAJPUD010010327.1:54895-63594 GCA_023553655.1 Myrmecobius fasciatus | reverse complement strand
GAGGGGAGAGAAAGGAGAGAGGGGAGAGAAAGGAGAGAGGGGAGAGAGGGGAGAGAGAAAGGAGAGAGAAAGGAGAGAAAGGAGAGAGAAAGGAGAGAAAGGAGAGAGAAAAGAGAGGAAAGGGGAAGGGAGGAGGGGAGAGGGAGGGAGGAGAGAAGAAAGAGAGGAGAGAGAGAAACAGAAAAATTGTGTCTGAGAGAGAAATTGAGTGTGTGTGTGTGTGTGTGTGATGAGACAGAGACAGGGGGAGTGAGCTAATTGCAGGCCTCCCAGGATCCATCCCCAGCTCCCTTGCACTGTCCTTTCTTTGTCTTATCCTGATGATTGAGAGAGGGCCCCACAGGTTGGGGGGGGGGCGCACTGGTGAAGGGATGGAGTAGTACAGTGCTGGCCTCTGGCGCCACGTGGCTGATTCCATGCAGGCCCTTGCACTTCCCTGTGCCTCAGTTTCCTCCTCTGTAAAATGGAGACCATCCTGCTAGCATTTCCTGCCGTGCTGGTGGGAGGAGGCTCGGGGACCCTGCCTCCTCTGTACGTGGGGAGCTTTTTGACTAACTGGCCTGGCCCTCGGGAGGCCCGACTTTCTGTCCCTGCCCCGCCATGGTACCCGCTCAGGGAAGTCACTTCCCTTTCTGAGCCCCCCGCCCCCCTGGGTACTTTTCTCGTGTCCTGTGTCCCAAGGCGCTCGATTGTAAGCAAACCGTGAAGGGTTCGGTGTTCACAAAGCCAAGCAGAGCTCTGCCCTCCTGCAGTTGTCCTTTTTGTGCTTCCGGCGGGGGTGCCAGTGTGGCACTCGTGGGTGTGCCCCAAGCCGATGGCAGCCCCTTGGGAGCCAAAGGCTGGGCTGTCCACAGTGGCCACTTACCGAACGAGTGCTTGGTGACTCGGATCTCTGGAGGAGAAGGAGGGCGGCAGCATGGTATGGGGGGAGACAACTTGATTTGGAGCCAAGGGTCCTGGGATCTGGGTTCAAATTTCGGCTTCGACACTTCCTTTCGGTGTGACTGGGGCTGGGGATCGCAGGATGGCAGCTGGAAGAGCTTCCCGGCATTGTCGCCCTACTGGGGTGCCCTTGCCCCTCTGTGCCTCCGGGACCTCCACAGGGATTGGGAGAAGATGGGCGTGTGGAGTCAGGAAGACCTGACTTTGAATTCTCTCCCGACACTTAACCCCGGGCAAATCGATTGCTTTAACCTCTCGGTGCCTCAGTTTCCTTTTCTGCAAAATGAAGGGTTTGGCCCTTCCCATTCTGATCCTGACTCGGTGCCCTCTGAGGTCCTCCTGCCTCCGTGGTTGACGCAGGATCGATGGATCTGGGGGATGAATATAGAAACCCCTTTGCATCTCATCCTTTCAAAAGGCAACAGTGTCACCCTGGACCTTGACCGTGTGAAATGGACAGATGGCCAGCTGGGGTTGGGGGCCCTGGAGGCATAGGGGAGGCTGTAGAACAAGGTAGGAGGTTTGGGGCTCACTCGGCCCATAAATTGTGTCCTCTGGGGCTAAAAATAACTAGGTGGTTCCCAGGCGGTTGGATGTCCCCTGCTGTGCCAGAGGTGGGGGGTGGAGCCCTGTGGCCAGGGTCATTGAAAGCCCTGATTGGTTGGACCGGGCCACCTCTCCAGAAAACTATTTGAAATATTGAGGAGATTCCCATCTACCCCTGGGCTCTGTAATTACCGGGTAGCCCCTGGCGCAGATGGATTCGGTTCCCACGGCAGCTTCTTCCCCCAAATGGTAGCCCAGGGAGAAATGGGCACAAGGCCACAGAGTTCAAGGTCTCCTGGCATCTCCCACCAGCAGAACCTACCTCGAGCCCCTCCGAACCAGAAATAAGAGAGGGGTAGGGTAGGAAGCGCCCTCCTTGTCATTAACAGGAAATGTCTCCGGCCCCATGGGCAGGGGGATGAACTAGTTGACCTTAAGGGCCATTCCTACCATCCAAATCTCTAAAGGGTTACACGGGTGAAAGAAGGAGGGGCAGAGACACAAGTGGACTTGGTCAGAGTGGAGCAAAAAGGGGAGCGGCTGAAGGGGCGAGGAGCACGGGAGGCCACGGGGCTGGCACCCCCCATTTGGTGGGGTGTTTGGGATGGCAAATGGCTTCAGAACTTTAACCCCCATTTCTTAGTGTTTGAGTCTGAGTCTAACAATCCACTGGATGTGGCTGCAGCCATCATTGCCCTTCGGATATTCCTGGGATATGACTGTAAACAGCCACCGGGAGGCTACTGCTCTCAGGGAAAAGGGGGCGTCTTGCCTTCAGCGTGGCCTTGGGAGCTGAGTTTTGGGGTTCCTTAGAGCTGTGGTTAACTGACCCAACGGTCAGTTGGCACTTTTCACAAACTCTGCTTGCTGTTTTTACCTGAACTAAAGCACGCCGGGTTTGAAACGAATGGGGAAATTAGAGCAAGGTTTAAAGAAATACAAACGCCGAGTGGCGAGCGGACCTGGCAGCCCCCACTCGGGGCTTACTCTAACCCCGGCCCGCTGCTGCCGGCTGCCTTAGGGATGGGCGCTACAAGGGGTGTTGCGCTTCTTTTTTGGTGGGGCGTAATGAAGCTAAGAGAGGCCGGGTGACGTGAGACAGGTCAGATCCAAATGGAGGAAGGGCTCCCTTATCCGAAATCCGGCGCCGGCTGCGCTGCTGTACCTCTCTTTCCCTTGATCCCAGTCTTTGTTCGTAGCTCTCTTCCCTTTGGTGGCTCAGCTTCTAGGTAGACTTTGTGGGCTGGCTCTGTTCCTTAACCTCTTGCCATCTGCTTCTGACCCCCACCCCCTACTCCCCTGGAACTGCTTTCTCAACCGTGACCTTTTTCTTGCCAAACCAGCTTGTCTGTTCTCCTCCTCCATTTTCTTCAGCCTTTGGGCAGCGAGGGATTTGGGTGCCCACCTCCGCCCGCTCATTCACTGCTTCCTCTCTGTGCTCCCCGACCCTCTTCTCTGTGTTTGCTCCCATTGGGGTCCATCCCCTCCCATGGATTCAGTTCTAGGCGGGTAGCCGCCAAATCCAGATCTCTGCTGCCAAAATTTCCCCCAAGAGCCAGTGCCAAGTCCCCAGCTCGACCCCGTGGCCTGTCCCGCTTTCTGCCCCAGGCGGTGGGTGCAGCCCAGCCCTCAGCACACAGCAGATGCTGAGGAAATGGCTGCTGCTGGACTAATTAAAGCAGCTGCAGGTTTAGGGTCACAAAGCCAGCTCCATCCCAGGCTTCCCCGCCATCTTGATCAGATGGCACACCTTGTTGAGTCTGCTTCTATGGGCACAAATCCTCTCCGTGTAGCTCACCCCACCGTGAGCCCAGGGAAGGACTTTGCCATTCTTAGCTTGACCTGGGTACCCACTAAGGACTCCCTGCCCCGCCTCCGGCATCTCCCTCCCGGCAGGCCTTCACGTGGCCGCCAAACGGATCTTCCCAAGTCACCACGCTGGCCGTGCTAGCGGGCTACCCGAGACCTTCCCGTGGATCCCTAACCCCTCTACGATAAGATACACGGTCCCGCAGTCTTACTGCACACGACTCCCCTCGATGTACTCTGTATTCCAGCCAACTAGACCTCTGGGGTCCCCCCAAAGGCGATGTAGGAAGCGATGTGGGTTTGGCCCGAGAGGATCCAAGTCCAAATCCTTCCGCCTCCGATTATATGGGTGACGTTGGCAAGACATTTAGCCTCCCTGGGACTCGGTCTCCCCATCGGTAAAAGTGAGGCTTAGATGGAATCTGAGATCTTTTCTAGCTCCAACCCTCAGATTCTCCCATCGAGTGGCTCCCTCGGTGGCGAGGGCCTTTGCCACTCGGTGGCCTCGTCTGCCTCCCAGGCTCAGCTCAGGTGGGGCAGCCTTCCCCAGCCTTCCCCAGGGAAGCGTTTGCTCCCTCGGCGCTTGGCCCGAAGCCTTCAGCAGGCTCTCCTTTGACCTACTGTCCCCTCCCTTGCGACACACCTCGGTCTTGCCCTATTGAATGTCATCTCTTTGAGGGCGAGACTGGCACTTGTCTCTTTAGCCTGGCGCTAACACACACGGCCATCCGTGTGGCAGGTAACTAACGCGGATGGCACCGAACGTCTATCTCGAATCCAAGGTCTTTGGGTCTGCTCCGCCCCCTTGCTCTGTCTGCACGGGCTCTGGGGCTTCAGGCTAGCTTCAAGCTCTCTTCAGCCAATGGGAAAAGGGGCTCTTGCTGCCTGTTTAAGTGCTCTTTGCCCTTCCGGGTACCCATTCTCGGGCCCTGCTTCTTTCTTGCCCCTTGTGGCTAAGCAGAAAGGGAGGGAAATTCAGAGGAGCGAAGGATCAGAGCATCGGAGCTGGAATGGCACCCTAAAGGGCATTTAAGAGAGGAGGGGACTCAAAGCTTGGGGAGGGAAGGGCCTTGGCAGAGACCTTACAGCTAGTTAAGCGGGCCCGGGCCTTGGATGCCCAAGCCAACACTCTTGCCACTAGGGGACGCTGGCGGGCCATATGATTTCTTTTGCCTCTTTCAGAATGGGCCTTCCTTCAAGCTCCCGGACCCCTCGCCGATGAGTGTCTTGAGCCTTGTCGCCCACCCCACCCCCATTTCATCATCCCGCTCACCATCCTCGGTGGCTCTGTAACCATCACCGTGCTTGTGCTGCCCGTTTGCCACCCATCCCACCTGTTTTCCCAAAGGGTCGTCACATCCACTGTCATGGCCGCCGACTCCCCCGCTGGTATTTGTAGGATGCCAGGAGAAAGGCGTTCAGAGGCCTTGGATGAACCTGCCAAAAGTGGGCTTACCCCCAAGGCGGGGGGGGGGGGCAGCTTTCCACTAAGGGGACAGCTTAATCCCCAAGTAAATTGGGTGTCTTGCCTGGAAGCCCCGTCTCCTCTCCCAATGAGCCCGGTTCATCAGCCAGTGGGAAGGCTCCTGGGGGCTGATCCCAAGAGAGACTTTGCAAGCTGCCTCCAGAGTGCCAGGCAGAGCAGGCTGCCAGACACAAGGAGAGCCCAGCTCATCCTGAGTCTTTGCCCGTGCCCCTCAAGGCTCCCCGGGCCCCGCCTGGTCGGGAAGGGACGCAAAAGGCCAGCAGCCGTGTTGCTCTCACATCCCCACCAGGAGGTCACCAGCTGGCCTTCACTCAGAAGCTGGTGTGATCCCAGGTGGCTTTCTAAGCATTCAGGTGCACCACCGTGGTTCTGCCCTGGCGGCAGGGCATTGGCTCTTTGGTGGGGCCTGGCACCTGGGCTGTAGGACTTCCAGGTCGCTCAGGTGCACAGCAGGCTTGCGGCCCACTGAGAGAGCATCTTGTGCTCAGGTTGCCCCCCTGAACTCCTTCCTCTGTTTTACAGCAATCTTCGCTTCCGGACACAGGACGCAAGTCAGAGCCCATTCTTTGGAAGAAGCTTAGTGCCTGGCCGGCCAACTTGAAACAGACTAATTACAGGCCGTTCGTACTGGTATGCTTTGGTCTTCCCTTGCTGATGCTTCATCCCGATAGCGATTTGGGGTAGTCCTGTTCTCCCTAGTCTATGCAGGATGCCCGAGGGTCTCCCAGAATGACGCTCCTTGTCGCTGTGGGCACCGGAGGCGGCCAGCCCCTTTGGTCCCTGCTTCTATTTCCATTAGTCCATTTCCATTTCCATTTCCATTGGTGAAGGTCCCTTCAGAGTATCTCTTCTCACTGCTTGTTGGATAAAGGCTTCCCATTGGTCACATCAGTAGCTAAATGACCACTTGCAGAGAGTCTAAACCCCATTTTGTGAGGCCCCTCTACTCTTTTTCTGCCACTGGGGGAAGAAAAGAGGGCATCGTGGGTCCAGGAGCCATTTGGTCTTTTTGTGTGTTGGGGCTCACCGTGGCCCAAGAATGCCTTCCCTCGTAGACAGCCTGCTAGGGATGCACCTTTCCATTCTTGGCCTCCCATATGGGAGGCTGTATGTTTCTAGCTCGGGAGGACCAACCGGAGCTAATGGTCCACGGGCGTGGAACCACTCCACGATTGGGCAGGTTTTGTGGGACTTTGTGCTACTCATGAAAGGGGGTAAACCAATCAACCACCCCCTGTGGAAGAGGACAAAAAAGATTCAGAATCCCATCGAGTCCCCTAGACCAAAGCAACACTGACCTTAATTTTCAGTGACTTGGGTGCAAAGGTGGGTAGCGGGTAGGGGAGTGAAAAATACATTGGAAAATACGGTTTACAAATAAGAAATGAAAGAGGTCACACACTAATAGGCTTGTTCTAACCCTCCCACCCATGGGACCCAGATAGCTTGTGTCAGAGATTTAGAGCTGGGAAGAAGAGACCTCAGAGGCCATCTTTCTCCAGGAAGAATCATCAAGGGAGAGGTGTGGTGAGTCCTAGACACTATTCCCCCTGAGACGAAACTCCCGTGGAAACGGCAAGAAGCAGCGTGGGAATCATTTCCACTTGCCAAACTGTGTGCGATCTGCTCACTGACTGGTGAGAATAAAGGTCCAAATCACTGGTAAAGGAAGAGAAAGGATACAGATAGGAAAGAAGGCTCCGGCTGCAATTATAACAGGGCCAATCAGACCTATTTAAACAAACTGTTGACTGAAAAATAGGAAACGGACAAAAGTAAAGACATTGGCTCCAATTATCACTATTTCTCAAGAGAAGTTAAATTGATATCGAACGGTCACCACCAAGAGGCCAAAAGGGCACGGAAACTGATTTCAGCCAGCAAACATTTGCTCTCTGAACAAAACAGACGTAGCAACCCAAGGCGTTGGTGCTTTAGAGTGCCAGCTGATATACAAAAACCTGAGGAAGAGGAGGACGATGGAAAGCCATCATTTCACAAGAACAGAGAGAAGTAATAAAAGGAAAGCAGAAATCTAGGTCAGATCTTGTTAAGAAGCAGGCCTCCTTAGTCCTCCCCGGTAGAGATGGAGCTGGAAGGACAGACGGGAAACGGAACGGGCCTTTCTCTTGTTTTTCCTGTTGAAGCCAATGAGAATCCAAGTGTGCTTTGGAAAGAAACAGAGCCAGGTTGAGAAAGCCCCTCCTAAGAAAGAGAAGTCTGCATTGGAAGGGAGCGGGGCTGTAAGGGCAACAAGTGAGTTGCAGTATATTTTAAAGAGGAGAGATTTTCAAAAGACCGCAGACTTGGCCCCAAAAAAAGGCAGCTGAGAGGAAGAGGTTGCCTCCCAAGCTGTGTGCCTACTTCTCACGGGGCAAAAAAAAAAAAAAGTATGGAAGTGAACTAAAGCACTTCCTTTAACCCAACCTGGAAACAAGCAAGTCGGCTTCAAAATGGACGTGCTGATTTTATTATATATATTTAAAGTAAACAATGAAACATCCATAAGGGAAATTTGTATTTTCATGGGGCATCCCCTTTTCCCGCCCTTTATTGGATATGGTGGTGCTGTTCGTTGGGGTCTCATCAAGGTAGGAATGGTAATCAATAAAAACGATTTAAAAAAAAAAAAACCAAGCTGTCTTTCATGCGCCTGTTAAAGTCCTGTAGTGTTCCCTGATGGACTCCACCAGAGCGGCACATCAAGTATATCCACAAGAGACGCCCATCAGGGAAGACTCGTGTTTGCTGTGGGTTTCCCCCGTGTCGTGAATGAAAGAAGATCTCTTTGAGCTAGAAGGATCCTCCATCATCTGCTCATTGTCTCGAGCTCTCCACAATTCAATTTCCTTCCACTCTCGATACGTGAATGGCCCATTTCCTTTTCTGCTCCTTTTCATGTCTGGGCACATGTGTACGTACGGGGGCTGCGTTGACGGGAGTACTCATCACTGAGCTCCCGGATCCGGAGATCCACTGATAACAGTGGGTTCAAGTGTGTCAGGGGCCCCATCGGGGCTCATGTCTCCTAGGCCTCAGCTGGGAAAACCAGAATGGAAACTATGGAACAGAACCATTGCACACCAAGCGCCTGGTGGACCGACGCTCGCCATCCGGAGAACACTTAAAGCGCTGTGATTTTTGAGATCAAGCTTGATATCTCTGTGCCCAGTCGCCCATTTGCTGGGGATGTTTGCCCAAGCTAGGCTGGCACTTGGATGCCAGCTAGAAATCCGTGTTGTCTCGCGTTGAGTCCCCCCCCTCCGTGTCAGGTTCTGTGCCACGCGCCGGCGGTGCAGAGACGAGACCCGAAAAGGCCCTGCTCTCGAGGAACGTCCGCTCTACTAGCACACGAAATATGTCCACGGAGAAACAAAGATAGGGTAAAGGAGTTGTGCGGTGATGGAGTGGGCGTACCAAGCAGGAGGAAGAGGGAGAGGCCTCCCGAAGGAGAAAGCATCTGAACTGAACCTTGGAGGAAACCGTGGGGGTCCAAGGAACGGCCGGAGCACAGAGCATTCTGGGCAGGGAGAGTAGCAGGACATCAAATGCTGATAAGAGCCAGCAGGATGTCGGGGCCGGAGTGCCTGAAGGGGAATAATGTGTAATGGGGCAGAAAAGATAGGTCAGAGCCCACTTGGTGAACGGCTTGAAATGCCAAATCCGGGAGGCGTATCTTAATCCGAACGAAGAGGGAGGTGCCGAAGCACGCCCGCTTGGGCGATCTGCAGCGGGAGGGCCTAGAGGCCGGCCCGATGGGTGCAACTGGCACCCGGCGGAGCTGATGGCGGCTCGGTTGAAAGGGGAACACGTGGATCGTAAGGACAGCAGGGAG
Source organism: Myrmecobius fasciatus (assembly GCA_023553655.1). Classification (NCBI taxonomy): domain Eukaryota; kingdom Metazoa; phylum Chordata; class Mammalia; order Dasyuromorphia; family Myrmecobiidae; genus Myrmecobius; species Myrmecobius fasciatus. The sequence continues at coordinate 54,976 of JAJPUD010010327.1, read as the reverse complement.
GCAGAACCAATGGGTCCCAGCAAGGGGTCAGCCGTGGGCGGAAGGGGAGCCGGGAGTCGAGAACCCCTGGGGAGTGGAGAT
>JAJPUD010010327.1:47395-49895 GCA_023553655.1 Myrmecobius fasciatus | reverse complement strand
GGCACGAAGTGGGGAAGTTGAACCAACTGTCCTGGGAGGTAGTGAGCTCCCCGTGACAAGAGGCAGACAGCCTGGCTGCCCACTTGCTAGAACATCGCCAACCTTTTTGGCCAGGTGCATGATGGACACGTGTCACCTTTGAGCCAAGCCCCGGCTGTTCAGGCCCAGCTGGCGCTGCTGAGTGGCTCGCTGAGGCTGGCACTAGGCCTTAGTCCTGCAGGATGGGGCGTGAAGTGGCTGGTTTTTGGCCGGGCAAGGGTGTGGCTGTTGAGCACAAATGCTGCTTCCTCCAGTAGAAAAGGCCCCTGGTCCTCTGCAGAGCAGCCCCCCGGTTTGTGTTAGGGCATCTCATTGGGCGCTCACTACAGCCAAGCCGTCTCATCCATCCGCTATTCCACTCGTCATAGCAACTCTTCCAAATCTCTTCTCTCCTGTTATACCTTCCATGGCTCCCCAGCACCCCTCATCTCATATTTCACTGAAAAAACCCATTCCCTGAATACTCCCTCCCCTCCCCTCCTCCTCATCTCCCGTCACTCAGACGTCTTCAGTTATCTCCTCCTAAACCCTGGCCCACATAAAGTGGGGGGGGGCCTTCTCCTTGCCAAGACAAAGCTGCTCGTTTGCAGAAGGAGCCCATCTCCTCCCGTCTTCTCCAGCAGATCGCCCCACCCTCACCCCCACTCTCCTATATGTCCAGTCTGTCCCTAGCCACCGGCCCCTTTCCTGCTGCTTCCAGACATACCCCAGTCTCCCCTTACTTGGTCCAACCATCTGCAGTAGCTATCAGCCTAGGGGCCGCTAGGTGGCGCTATAGTGGATAGAGCACCAGCCCTGAAGTCAGGAGGACCTGAGTTCTAATCTGATCTCAGACACTTCCTGGCTGTGTGACTCTGGGCAAGTCACTTAACCCCAATTGCCTCAGCAAAAAGCAAAAAAAAAAAAAAGCTGTGGGCCTGTATCCTTCCACCTCCACTAGGCGTCTCCACTTCCTCCCTTCCCTTCTCCCTGTCTTCTTAAGTCTCTCTGGTCCAGGTGCCCCCAGAGCCTCTCCAAAGTCACCTGTGAGTGCCCCGTTGGCAGAGCCGATGGCTCCTCTTCCCTGGCCCAGCACCCAGCACCTCTCCTCTTGGCTTCTCCCTCCTCCTGTTTTTGTACCCTCGTCACCCCTAGATCGTCTCCTAGGTGGCATTGACTAACTCTGGGTGTCCTTCGAGGCTCTGCCTTGGGCCCTCTTCTCTTCCCCGTCCCTCTTTTGTGTCATGGCTTCTTCTTTGGCAGTTAAAGGTTAAAGTTAAAGGTTAAAGGCAGAAAAAGGTTAAAATGACTTTTACAAGGGGTTAAGTAAGATACGGAGGGTGCAGAGAAGGCCGCGGGGGGGGGGGGGGCATAGAGAGGAAAGGTTTTTCCCTCCAAGTTCGTGGTCCCCCAGGCATCTCTCTGTGGCCCTTGCTTGAGTCACTGTCACCCGATGAGCTGCCCCCCTCCCCATTGTGCGGGTGACTCCCAAAGCTTTACGTGGGGACCTCCCCTACCCCCCATGCTGGCCAAGATCATTTGGGGGCACCTCAAACTTCCCGGCCGTCCTCCCTGCACAACTTCCCCACGACTGTTGAGTCTCCACCATCCTCCCAATCAGCTCCCATCGTGACTGAGGCCTGTCATTTCGGCCTTCATTACATCACTCATCCCGGGAGTCCCAAAAGTCTTAGTGCACTTTTAAGAGACTCTCCTCTGCCATCGTCACCACCCTAGGGTGAGCCCTCATCACTTCACGCCTTGATTACTGCAACGGGAGGATTCAAAGTGGGTCTTCCTGATTCAGACTCGGTGCCCCCTCAGGGCCACCTGCAGCGGGCCCACGGAGACGGGGAGAGGAAGCAGCATGGCAATGGAGACAACAAGTCAGAGCTTGGGCCTTTAGAGAGCAGCCCCACTAGCAAAGGGATGGAGCTCCTCGGCTCTTTGTGGCTACCCCCCCCCAAAGGCAGCTCCCAAAGGCTCCTTTGCTGGCTCTTAGGCCTTTGCGCTCTGGCTTCCAAGCTCACCATTGCACCCAAACCTCTCTCTCCAAAGTTACCCATGATCCCTTAGTTTCCCAAATCCAAAGGCCTCTCCTCCACCCTCATTCTCCACGGCCTCTCTGCGGCTCATACTCTCCTCCCCGATCCTCTCTCCTGTCTAGGTTTCCAGGACACCTCCCCCGGCTCCCTCCACCCTCTCCACTCCTGCTCGGTCTCCTTTGCCAGATCCCCCTGCAGATCACGTCTGTCACCGTAGCTATCCCTCGGGGTTCTGACCTGGGCCCTCTCCTCTGCCCCCTCTCCACTTTCTCCCCCAGCGGCCTCCTTGACTGTGGATCTGCTGACCATCTCTGTGCTGGGGCATCTCGGATCCACCCATTCTGCCCCGATTTCTCCAGAACTGGACATCTGGGAGACGTCTCAACTCCAAGTATCCACGGCCGAACTCATTGTCTTTCCCCCTAAACTTCCCCTTC
>JAJPUD010010327.1:32969-47295 GCA_023553655.1 Myrmecobius fasciatus | reverse complement strand
CTCTCTCTCTCTCTCTCTCTCTCTCTCTCTCTCTCTCTCTCTCTCTCTCTCTCTCTCTCTCTCTCTCTCTCTCTCTCTCTCTCTCTCTCTCTCGCCTCTCTCCTTTGGGACATCTCTCTCTTTTTTTTCTTTGCTTTTTTTTTGCTTTTTGCTGAGGCAATTGGGGTTAAGTGACTTGCCCAGGGTCACACAGCTAGGAAGTGTCTGAGACCAGATTTGAACTCAGGTCCTCCTGACTTCAGGGCTGCTGCTCTATCCACTGCACCACCTAGCTGCCCCTGCAGGGGTTCCCTTCTGTTTCCAGGATCAAATAGGAAAGTGTTCGCTTCCAAGTCCTTCGTACTGTGACCCCTCGTCCCTTTCCAGCCTTCTCGCGCTTTGTTCTCCTCCACCTGTTCTATGATCCCATGACAAAGGTCTTCTCGCTGTTCCTCGTCCCCCAGGAGGTGCCATCTGCCATCCCTGCAGTCTTCTTATTGGCTGTCTCCCCCCCCCATCAGGAGTTCTCTGACTTGCCCTCCCCTCAGATCCCACCTTCTGGAAGAGTCTCTCCCGGTCCCTGCCAGTGCCAGGGCCTTCCATCTGAGATTATAGTCCATGTGCCCCACCTGTAGCTTGTTATCATGGGGTCGTTTGTATATCATGTCTCCCGTTAGGACATGAGCTTGTCTTAATTATTATTATTGTTTTAATATCTCTTATAATGATTGTCTTAATTAAGACATATCCTCCTTAAGGTCATGGCCTTTCTGGCCTTTCTTTGTATCCCCTGGGCTTAGCGCAATGCTCAGCCCGTGGAAAGTGCTTATTAAGTGTTTGTTGGGTGACTTTCAGATGGACTGACTTCTAGAAAGGGCCCGTGGCTCCAATTGTTGCTCTTGATGCTCCTTGTTGGGCCTGCCCGTGAGCTGAGGAGCAGTTTCCTACCAGGAGTCCCCGTGAGCTCTGTCTGAGGCCTGCTGGGTCAGGCCCTGGCTCCCTTTGAGTTCTTCCAAGGCTTGACTGGCCAGTGCCCCTTTGCCTAGGCCAGGGCTCTGTAGCTTTGTGTCAGGGGTGGCCCTCCTTGCCCGTTTCCCTCCCACTTTCTGGAACTCCTTACACCCTTCTCCGGTAACCTTGGCTCTAACAGATGGGGCTAGTTCCCGGGCACTTCCTTTGGGTGTCCTCCCAGTCCCATGGAAGAGCAGGAATCAATATGGAGACCAAAAAAAAAAAAAAAAGGACAGCTAGCTGGTCTCAAAGAGCACCTGTTGTATTATAACAGACCTGTGACAAGGATTATTCTTGATTATCTTCATTTTACAGGTCAGGAAACTGAGGCTCATGGGCAGCAATATACCGGAGCCAAGTGTAATTAGTTTACAAGAGTGACTGAAATTTTCTGAGTGAGCATTTATACCTCAGAAATCCACGTTATCACAAATCAGGCCTTTGTTTATCGTTTTCACTGAATGTCCAGACTTCATGAAGTATTAATAATGCAGACCCACCTTAAAAATGTCTTCCATACACCCACCCCAGAAAGCCCAGTTGTTCAACATTTACCAGCCCCAGGGGTTCAGTGACTTGCCCTGGATCACACAAAAGCAAGATTCAGGACACATCTCTCCTCTCCTCATTCCAAGTCCAAATTGCGTTCTTTGCGTTTTCTTTATTAACCATCCCTGATCCACCTCCCTATCCACGGGCCCCCCAACCTTTGCCCATCATCTCCTCTCTTTTTTGGGACCTTCCTTGCCTTTTTCCATCTTCGTTTCCTGCCTTCCCCACCCCTCAAACACTCCCAGGAGCTTCTACTTTACTGGGAGCTCTTTCTTTGGCAAGGGCCAAGCAAAGGAAAGCTTTGTCCTGAGGGTGCCTGAAGGCCAAATGCAGGGTGGGAGGAAGTGGGGGAATTGTGGGCCTTCCAGAGAGCAGTGCCTCACAGGGTTGTTTTCGCTGGCTTTGCTCCCCTCGGGCTCAAGAGCTGTTTAGTTGTCTCCACACGCTGAAGGATTGCTACAGCAGAAAGAGAAGATAAGTGATGTGGAGAGCTGTTGGAGTTTTTCTGTCAGGAGAACTGGGCTCATTAGAGCTTGGGACGGTCACAAATGGCCTTTTAAAGCTTACCCGGCCTTCTGTCATCCTTGCCAAAATGATAGGTGAGATGCGAAGCCTCAGCGTTGTTTAAACTTGCATTTCTCCTTTTGGAGCTCTTTTTGGAGCACTCTTTCTTTCACACGGTTGATGATACTTCGTATTTCTTCTTCTGCGATTGGCTTGTGAAGCGCTTGTTTTCGGACACTTGTCTCACTTCCATATATAAAAGAGCGCTATCTTAGCGGAGATCTTTGCTGCGGATTTTCCCTCTGATCGATAATTTCTCTTATTCCAGCTACACTGATTTTTGTTCATGGAGGGGGGGAAAGCTTTTTAATTTTAGGAAACTGAAACTGTCTGTTTTATCTTGTTCCGGTGAAAGGAAGGAGGGATTTGGAAGCGGAGGGTCCGAGTGCCATTTGGGGCTAGTTGCCCCAGCTCTCTGGGCTTTAGTGCCCTCGTCTGAAAAATGATATGACTCCCAAAGCCTCTTCTAGCTCTAGCACCCTTATCTACCTACCAAAGAAGTCCAGATGGGGATGGGGAGCCTGCTTCCCTCCACTTGCACAAGCAGTAGGAGGAGGTGGAGCTTCAGTCCCAGTCACTGCTAGGACACCAGGGTTTCCTCCATTACCTTGGCTTAAGCTTCTGAAGGGCTGGGGAGCCACTCCTTGCCACTGGTCCCAGTGCCATCAATTCCCAGTCTCCCTTCGCAGCTCTGAAGTTCCCCTCTCTCATGCTCATCTCCTTTTCTTTTGTGTGCACTGCTCTGAATCATCTTCATTTGCACCGTGATCACGCTCGGTCCATCTCTGCCTCATCTTCCTTTTCATTGCCTCTGCTCTGCTCTCGTTCTCTTCTCTTCGCTCTTGCCCAATGCAAGTCCACAGTGCTGCCCACTCTTAACCCTCGGCCCCTTCGCCATATCGTATCAGACGGGCCCTTGCCGGCGCACGGCAATCCTTTGGTTCTTACTTGATCCGTGGCATCGTGCTTCCTCTCGCTACTGCCCCGAACCCCTTGCTCCTCGGGCACTATCGGCAGACCACCCCCTTTCTCTCGGCAGAGGTCGTCACCTTCTACTTACCTGAGACATTTGAGGCCCGATGTCATGAGTTGCCCCATCTTGTCCCCACCTCCCCCATACCTGGGAACTTCTAGAGAGCTTCCTGTGCCCTCTTTCTTTGCTCAGTCTCCGAGGAGGAGACGGGTCTTCTTGTCGAAGCTAACAAAGACTTGTGTTTAAATCCCAGCGCGCTTATTAGATGAACCTCACATTTCCTCATCCATAAAATGGGGCCAATGATATTCTCTCTCAAGGTTGATAAGATGACATGCCCCCAAAGTCTCAGGGTGGTTTTAAGCTTTCTAAGATTTGGGGGTCGCCCTATATTTGTCAAGCGCCATGAAACAATCATTTGTTATTGCTTTCTTCCTCGGGCCTGCTTGTACCTGGTTTTTCGGGGAGCTTGCTCCCTCTCTCGTTATTTATCTCACACCTTCCACCCCACCTCGCCTCCATCCCCCATTCCTCTTGGGCCCGTCCCCACAATGGTACAAAGACAAGGTCACTGCAAAAACTGTGGCCGGGGGTTCACAGAGATGGCCTGAGCTAGGAGGGGCAAGACCCCAACTCCGGGTCCACAGAAGGGCTCCGGATGCAGGCGCAGTCGCTGAGGCACCCGGCCCCGGGACGCCTGAGCCCGGGTTGGAGGGGGCCCTCCGCCTTGACCAAGTCCAGGGCGGGTACTGAGGCCCAGAGAGGCGAAGAGGCTGCTCAGAGCCAGTTGGGGCCCAGCTCTCCCCACTTCCAGCCAAGCTGCTGCTCAGAGATGGGGGCGGCCTCTCCCTCTCACCCCGGGGAGATTTTCCCAGTGCGGGTCTCCTAATGATCCTCATCTGAGCGGCTGCTGCCCTGGGGCCCCCTGGGGACGTGCACGGGGATGCTGGGACGTTCTAGGAGCCTCGCTCCATCCTTGCCAGAGTTGGGCGGCTGGGAGGAACTAAGATGGCTTCTGATTCTTCAGAGGACTTCAAAGTAAGGTGGGTCAGGACGATCGGGATTATACCGCCCATGTGGCGGAGGACCAAACTGAGGCCGTAAGAGGCAAAAGGATCCTCTTGGGGTCACGGAGCAGATTTAGGGCTTGGTCCTCTTCCACAGCCAGGCTGCCAAGTACTACAGAGCCACGAGCTCCCCATTTAAGTCAGCAGAGCCCTTGGAGGTGCCCCACCGGCCTCGGTTTACCGTTTGGCAGAATGTCCATCTAATGGCCGTCTTAGAAAAACCAGGCCGAGGGGCTGTGTGCCGGAGGGCCGAAGCGGGCCCTTGCCTTAGCCGGAAGGTCCTTGGGGGCCCCGACTGGCGTAGTCTTGGGCCTCTGCAGTGTCGTTACCCGGGCACGGCCACGCCCTGGGACGGCAGCACGTGACCGGGCCACTTCACGGCTGGGAAAGAAACCCTAGGGCTTTCTTCCCGGGGAGGAAGCTCAGGCCCTCTATGGGGGTCCGGCCCCCCTCCCCCCACCGTCAGCAGCGTCTCCCTAGAGGCTGTCTCGGGGGGACCTCACGCAAGCTCAGTGAGGCTGCTGTGATGGGCGTTCTTCTACCCATTTCTCTGGTGGAAAGTGAGGCTCAGAGAGGGCTAGGAGCTTGCCCCGAGTCACCCGGCTAAGAAGCATCAGGGGAGGGACCGAAGCCAGGTTTGTCCCGTCTCCAGGGCCCCTGTGCTTCCCATTGTGTCCTGCTGGAAGTCATTGCTATGACGTCATGCAGGCTTCGCCTAAATGCAGGACATCCAGTCCCGGCCCTCGCTGGTGACTCAGCAAATGCTGATTAAGCTCCGGGCACACAGGCCCGGGGATGGTGCGGTGACGTCCGAGCCAGCCAGGAACAAAAGGATGCGAAGAGCGGTGGGGGCCGTGGGAGCCCCCGGGGAGCAGCGGGAGCCCCTGGGGAGCGGTGGGGCCTGTGGGAGCCCTGGAGCGGCAGGGCCCCTGGGAGCCCCCGAGTGACTCTGAAAGCTCCATCTTGCGTTAGCTAGGTTCTGTCGCATGCTGGATTTACCTCGTTCCCAATTTGGGGCTTGGGCCACGGGAACCTCCTGGGCCCGCACTCCCGGGGCCGGCCCCAAGGCCACGTCTATGGGGTTTGAGGCCCACCTTGGACTCATCCCGGCTGGCGATCGTGTTGTCCTCCCGCGAAGACTCGGCCACAGGTGGAGGCTGGGGGTGTCCGGGACGTAGACGCGGTGTGGGGCTCTGCTCCTGACGGTTTGCTGGCTTCTGTTTTCTCTCAGACATACATTTCCCAGCTCTCCCTGCTTTCTCCTGTTGCCTCCCATCGACTGTCCCGTGAGCATATCAAGCCCAGTCCATCTGGTCTCTTCCCTCAGACCCTGCCCCTTTCACTGCCAAGGGCAGTACCAGCCTCCCAGCGGCCCGGGCTTGGTGCCTCCCATCTCTTGCCCCCCATAGCGCGGCTCGTTTCCACCTTTGTGACGTCTGACTTTTCCGTGACCCCGGACCCCTCCCTGTTACCAGAAGCTTCCGTTGGGCACTGAAAGCTCTTGCCACCTTCTCGCTCTTCAGCCACTCGATTCCCTTCCTCACACCGGACGATCTAGCAACGCCGGCCTTTGCCTTGGGCGGCCCCCATACCCAGCATGCTCTGCCCCTCACCCCTGCCTCATACTCAAGACTCGGCTCCAATCCTGTCCTATGCAGGAAGTCTTTGCTGGTCTCCCAGACGCTCCTGTCACTTCCTAGTCCTCTACCTGGCATACAGTAGGAACTTAATAAGTGCTTCTTGAGTAACTCAGTGACTCTGGGGCCCACCTTCTCTAAGACGCCGAAGGGCAGAGCCTGTGTCGGTAGAGGTGTTTCCTGTAGGGATGCGGGTGCAGCGCCCCATCCCTGAGCTGAGCCACGCCTTCGGTCTATCTCCCAGGACTTCCTGGGGCTTGGGGCCAAGGGTTTTGGGTCCCGAGCCCCCTTGGGTGCCTCCTCCAGCCGCGCCGTGGTTAGGTAGCACATATGCAGAGCTGCGCGCCAAACAGGCAATCGCAGCCCTTCCATATTGCGTGACCTTGCCAGGAAACGGTGGGGTGGGTACGCCAATGGGTCGAGTACCTTTCCTTCAGCCTTTCTACATCTTTCTGCTCCTCGAACCCGGACGGCCAGTCTTTGCCCTCGTGCGTGTGCAGCTGTGGTCACCGTAGACATACGTGATGCTCACGGCCCAGCCTCAGACAACCACAGCCATGGCGCTCCGGTGCCCCCGACGCCGGGGAAGGAGGAAAGTTGGACTTGACCCTTGGGGTGCCCTTCTCTGCTGGAAAACCTTAGCACGGGGAGGGGGGTTTTCCCTGTCGGGAAAAGGAGACTGCCACCGAGGTTCCAGGGCCTCCTGTTTCTTTGGGTGTGGCTGGGGGGGGGATTCACGGAGGAAGGACAGCTCTTAGGTTGGCTTGGCCCCCGGCCTAATCTGACCCAGCTAGCCCAGGGTCACGGGGTCATGGGCTCGTGGGCTGAAAGGCACCTTAGGGCTACAGAGGAAGAAACTGAGGCTCACTCTGGGGGTTGCCCAGCTTGTGGCACCATGCTCGACTTTGAGAGGAGCCAAACCTTTGGGCCTAGAAAGGTTCAGGGTGATTGTACCAGAAGGGAAGCACGGGTGCGATCCCCGCTGGAGGAAACTGAGGCCTCCAGAAGACGAAGGGCTTGTATAAGGTCATTCAGCTGGGCAGATCCAGAATTGGAACCCAGGTTCCAAGATGGCAGGCAGGACCTCCAGGTGCATGGCCATCTGCAGCTGGGTTGAAGGATGGGGGAGCAGAAGGCCACACGGACAGTGCCAGGGCTGCCCGGAGGACATCGTGAATGGCCAGGAGCCCTCGCACCCGGGCCGCCCTCCGTGGCCAGTAGCTGGGTTTTCCTCGTCACTCTGCGTCCGTTTCACTCATAGTGCGTGGCGTTGCCCGGGGAAGGATGCCCACTCAAAGGCTGCCAAATGGCCCCTGGTACGCCCACGGTGGCGCGCCTCGCCCTGCCTTCCATCCGGCCTGCGGAGCCCGTGCACGCCTTTCTCAGAGTCGGGAGCGATCCTCGCCAGGGAGATGTTCTGGCGGCTAAGCCGGGGCCGGCCGGGCCGGCTGACGGGCCAGTTAGCAGCATAAATATTCACGAGGCTCGGGCTTGTCCATCTGATCCGGGTTCGATCTGCGGCAATGACAGGGGCGCTGGCCCTGCCATCGGGAGCCACGGTCGCCTTTGATCACCCCGAATCCGAGCCAGGATTCTGAGAAGAGACCAGAAGCCAGCCAGCCTGGAGGACGCCAGACTTCCGTCAGCTTTTGTGCCATCCCTCGCTGGATGGGCCTTTTCTGCCTCGGGGGCTGTGACGATTGGGGGGGCAGGCAGTCTCTGTTGGTCCCCATAGCCCCAGGGGGCTCCCGGCCTAACTTGCAGCTTGTGCCTGGGCAGGGGGGCAGGGGTGCCACAGGCTGGTCTCCCCTTCCGGGCAGTTACTCTGGCCAGCTCCCCGGCCCGCCCCATCCCCCCTCCCATTCTGACAGGCCCCTGCCTGAAGCTCTCCCACCACCCAGACCCGCTGCCGAAAAGGAGGTGAGAGAAGATGGCCGCCTCTCAGATGGCATTGATGTGCTCAGAAGGTGGCTCGGTGGGGAGTAGGGAAGGGGTATCCGGGGGGGGGTGCAGGGGGAAGGGTGAGACGGGTGCCTCCTGGGGAGTCATTCTCAAAAACGGCCCTAGGAAGGGGATGCTGGGATGGTCCCTTGGGCTCCTCTCAAGCCCACCTTAAACCACCTGGGCCCCGGGTGAGCTGAAGACGCCACATCCAGAGCCCAGAAGGAACGGGTGACGAGGGTGGGGCTGAGGGAGGCCAGTGGGCAGCCCGCCAAGCGACCTCCCTTCCCCGACCATGACCCAAGGCTTGCGGGTAGGGCCAGAAATCCCTTTGCCCTGAATGCTCGGTGACCTCAACCTGGCTCACGGAACTGCACGCGGAAGCAGTCTCTGACTTGGTCCTGCCACCCCTGGGTGCCACCCCAAGCCACCCTGGCCTTTGCTTGAGCCTTGTGACTAGGCTTGAATCGCTGAACCCCGGGGGGCTTAGGCGGCCCTGAACTTAGGAAGGGAGAGCACAAGCACGTGCTTTTGGAGTGAGGTCATCGGGTTGAGTGACACGCAGAGGCCCCTGGGAAGGCTGGGTCGGGGCATCTGGTACTTGGGATGGAAGATGGGCAAGGAAGGGGAGCCTACTGCCACGGATGTTTGCCGACAGCTGTCACACGGCCCCCTGAGCCGTCTCTTCGGCCCCCGGTTCTTTGAGCCGCTCTATGTCGCCATGGTTTCCAGAATAAATCTGGAGGTGGAGAACCTGCTTTCAAAGCCTTTGTCTGACACCTCCTAGCTGTGGGACCCGCCTTTTCTCTGTGCCTCAGTTTCTCCCTCTGTACTATGGAGATTGCAGCTCCGTCAAGCTCTGAAATAGGTGCCGGAAGCACTTGCCACCCTCTTCTTCCCCTTCCTGTCCCCCTTTTTCTCCCCCTGAGCCTGCCCTGTGCCACCCCCCGTTTTTTCCCTGCAGTCTGTTCCCCATTTGCACCCCCTTATCATCAGCCACTTTGGGTGAACGGTCGTGGTGGGGCCGAGTGGACGATGGCGCCGTTACGATGGTTTGTCGTTGTTGATGGAGCTTTCCTTGGGCTCTTCCTTGCCCCCCCCCAAAAGGGGCCACTGTCCCTCACGTGGCCTCCAACTCTGGTCTTTCTGTCTTTTCTGTCTCCACACTGGGGGTGTTGCCAAGGGTTGTATCGAATACGCCCTTGCCATCTCCAGCCTCAGTGTTGAGGGTGAGCCGCTGAAAGGGACCACTTGGCTCCCGGCATGCCCCTGGACTCCCAATGGCCGCCCTGGGATTGATCTCGTTGGAGTCGGGGGAGCAAGACACGATGTGCCTCCTTTTTGTGTCGTGGGCCTCCATTCGGGGCACGAGAGTTCTCCGTTCTTCCTTGTGCCCCCCCCCCACGTGCTTATGCTCCTGCTCAGAATTAAGGGTTCATTTGGGGCTCTTTCCAGACTCTAGAAGGGGGGCCGTGGCCATACCCCGTTTTCCAGGCCCACAAGGCCTGAGCTTGGCTTGGACTAGGGAGGGACAGAGGGTACCCTAGGCCTGCTCCTCTTTCCCAACAGGCCCTAAGGCTTCTGGGGAGTCTGAGAAGCCATTTGTGGGGAGATTGTGGATCTCTCAGAGCTGCAAGTGGAGTTGGGAGGTGAGGGGATGGCGAAACCGCCGGGCTCAGTGCTGCCACCGGGACCGGGCGCCTTCACCTTCTGGGGCTTTGGATGAGGCTTTCTGTGCCGTCTCTCTGGTGAGGGGGGGGGACGACCCTGCTCTGCCAGCTCCCCCCCCCGCCCCGGCTTTGTCCACCCGGGTGACCCACATTTGTCTGATCTCTGCCCTCCAGAAAAGTGTGAAAGAAGGCCTTTTACTGAAACAGACCAGCTCCTTCCAGAGATGGAAGAGGAGATACGTCCGGATTCGCGGAAAGACGCTGTACTACGCCAAAGACTCCAAGGTACGCCCGGGGCGCTCCCCTGCTTTTCCTTCTCCGACTCCTTCCCCTTCTCCCTCTCCTCCTCCTCCTGTGTGCCATCCGGTGGCGAGGGCCTCAGAACAGGCCCTTGCTGCCTCCTTCTCTCCCTCCCTGCCTTTGCTTGGGCGCCTCCTCCAGGCCAGACACTGGGGGCACTGAAGCAAAGCCAAATGCCCACCCCCTCGTGCGGGAGATAGGGGGCCACGTGGCATAGGGGATTCCCAGTGGGGAAAATCTCTGTAGCATTGTGCAGATTGGCTGCTCTTGGGCCCCCTCCCCCAGGCCTTTTCAGGGTTGTCCGGAGCACCCAGCCGCTGGATAGCAGAGGCTTGACCTCAGGGCATCCCGGGCTCCTGTATTTATTCATTCTTCTAACTTGCGTCTCCCAGACGAGCGTTGCAGGAGCCTTGAACGGTGCTCTAGAAAAGGGTCCTATTCTGGGCCACGCCCCCCGTGTCACCTCCCGAGGCTGCTCAAACGTTGGGAGCGTTTTCGCAGCCGGCTCTCCCTGCTGGCCGGCTCCCTCCTCCCCGTGCCATCTGCAGACGGCCATCCCGGCAGCCTTCAAGTCCGAGGTTTGCCCCAGCTGCCGGCTCACGTTGAGCTTGAAGTCCACTCAGACCTCGGGATCTTTCCTGGGCAGCACCCGCCCATGGGCATCATTCCCTCGGGCCCGGCCGGTTCCCCCTTACTAGATCTATTCCATTCAGAGCTTTGGAAGTGTGAGTCTGGCATTCAGTGCCACTGTCAGCATTGTGTCTCCCCCCGCCCCCATCCCCGCCTCCTCTGAGACGGCTCCCAAGGGGAACGCAATCTGTGCTTTGGAAGGTCCTCGAGTGGGGGAGATGGGAGACGTGAGGGACAGCCCAGCGGGGTGGGGGGAGGCCAGCAAGGACAAAGGTTTGCTCTCTGCAAAGCCAAATGCGGCGTCCGAAGTCCGGGCACCGTTGGATGAATTCTCCCAGGCGGGAAGGTTGGCGCTCCGGAGCCAAAAGGCCCCTTGGGCCTTGGTGTCCCCACCCCGCCTTTTTCTGAGGACAGAGCTGAGGTCGTTCAGTAGCAAGGCAGACTCGGGTTTTGAACTCGGCTCCCGTGCCTCCGAGTTGAGAGCTCTTTCCTCCCTGAGGAAGAGGGAGCAGAGGCAGAGAGACCTGTGTGCGGAAGGACGCCAAGGGCAGGGACCCCAGTGCCAGCCTCAGGAGCACCAGGGGCCCACACGGCACTCAAGCGAGACTTAAGGGCATGCTCGGGGGGTTTCTTTGTTGGGGTCCGCCCTCCCTAGAGGCTCAGGCCTTTTCCCCTGGCCTTTTGAGGTGCCCCATCTCCAGCTGAGTTAACCTTCTCGCCCATCTGCCCTGGGAAGCCCAGTCTGGGGTTCAGCTGGCTCCCGGCCTAACTTAGTGCCCTTTTTCTGGGCACTTCCCGGGGAAGTGGCTCTCCCCAACGCCATCCTCGCTGCCCTAAAGTTCTCTTGACTCCCAGAGTGCCCTGGGCTCCAGTGAAGTCCAATATGCTCCACTGCTCGACCGTGTGGAGCCGGGAGGGCCCTTTCGAGCCCGCCTTGCCGGCCCCTTGTTTGGGCCCGAGGCCCCAGCAGGGAAGGGACCCTCCTGGCTCTTCTTGGTGCCGGGCTCCAGAATGGCGCTCAAGCTCCTGCCATCACAGGGCGGGCTTCTGAGGCCGTTCAGCCTGGACTGGGTGCAGATCCCCTCCATGGGCTGAAGGCCCTGGCCCCACGTCCAGCTCTGGCTGGCGTCAGGGTTCGAGGTTTCGCCCTTTCCTCTGGCTCCTGCGCTCACAGAGGGTGCTTGGGTGCTTGGTGCTGGCCGAGCGCTGGCTCTCTGCGGCCTCCCTCCCTCCCGTTCCCTCGTCTTCCCTGGGGACTCTCTCCCTCACTCTGCTGCCCTTTTGGGCCTTTTGGATTGCCCCCCACCTCTCCACCCCTGCCCAGAGGTCCTTGGGTACAAGTGGGGCCCCGAATCCCTGGGATGCTGGCTCAGGAGGCCCGGGCTGGCCTGGACTCGGGGCCTCTGCCCTCCCTTCCTACTCCTCAAGCTCACGCTCCCATGGTGCATTGCCTTGCCAGCCAAGGCAAGCATCAGGCAAAGGGGTGCGTGGGGCCGAGTCGGGCCCATCTCTGGGCCGGTGCTCCTGGGCCGTGGAGGACTTTGAGGAAGGAGGGCCCGGCCAGGTGTGAAGGGAGCTGTCCGGCAGCGGCCGCCGCCACCGAAGGGCAGGGGTTCCGGGTGGCCCCCCGATCCGAACGCTGCTGGGGACGGGGGGACGGGGGAGCTGCCGGCCCCCCAGGGGCTCGGGGCCTCGTTAAGCGGGCACGGTCTTGTTGTGCTCTTCCAGTCCCTGATCTTCGATGAGGTCGACCTTACCGAAGCCAGCGTGGCCGAGACCAGTACCAAAAACGTCAACAACAGCTTCACGGTGAGCGGGGGCCGGCCCCCTGGGCTGAGGGCATGCTGGGGCCGTGAGGGGGGCTGGGGGGCACATGTGCGCACAAGAGCATTGCCAAAAGCCTGCCAGCCAGGCCCCCCCCGATTCCCTTGCGAGCCCACTACTAGAAAATGGCGGCTCCATGCCCACGGCCTGCCTGGTGAGGAAGGAAGCTTGATGGGAAGGGGGGGCAGATCGAGCGCTCGCATTTGGTCTGGGGGGGGGGGAGGGGGAAACCCCCCCCGGGGGGGGGACTTGATTGAAATGACATGGATGGGACGTAGCAAGATGCTGGTCCTGAGCTACAGGAAACTGGGCGAGGGTGCCGAGGAGGCCCCTCAGGAGGTGCATTGTGGGATGTCAGAGCTGAGAAGGACCCGGGACAGAAAACGTCAGAGGGAGGCCTTTCCTCACCCCCCCCCCGACTCCAGTCAGAGCGTCCTGGAGCTAAGCTGGGCCTTGTTGACACAGCCTCGGGGAGCTAGAGCCCGTTGCCTAACAGATGCGCCCTGGCATTGCCTCTTAGCTCTGCCCGGGGTGGGCTAACCACTGTGCACACCCGCTCCAAGGTACCAGAGGAATCAACATCCGCCTGACTTCCCTCCATCTCTGGCAGCGGGAGGCCGCAGGTGGCCATGGTGCCTCAGGCCTTTGGAGGGAGGTCACGGGCACGGCAGCTGAGGCGGCAGGCAGGGGGTGCTAGGGGCCCCGTGCTCCTTCCCGTCCCCTCTGGAAGCGCCCATCTGCCGGGCGGGGTGCTTACCTTCTGTAGGAGCAAGCTAGGGCTGGGGGGTTTGGGACGGGCGCCCTCAAGCTTGCTGGGCCGTAGCTGGCGGCTACCTCGGGTCCTCAAGTGGGCCGAGGCAGAGACGGTGTAACAGGAGCCTCTCGGGAGGGTGCCCAGCGCTCCCCCCGCCCCCCGATTGCCAGTCCCACTGGGGGCCCTAGGGTCCCAGAGATGCAAACTCCTTCCCGGCTTCTCCCGTAGGTGATCACCCCGTTCCGAAAGCTCATTCTGTGTGCAGAGAACCGGAAGGAGATGGAAGATTGGATGGGAGCCCTGAAAGCCGTCCAGAAGTGGGCAGCCAATGAGGTAGGGGAGCCGGGCGGGCAACGGTGGGCAGCGGCGGGCAGCAGTGGCCGCTCTGGGGGCCGATCTCCAACTGACAGCGCTGACCAGAAAATCAGGAGCTGGGGAGAGCAGCGGAGGTGGCGGGGGGCCGCTCCCAAAGCTCACGGGAGGTCCTTGTTGGCGACTCCAGTCGCCCGTGTGGAGGCAGTGAGGTGGCGGGCAGACAGGGCTCTGTCCCTTTCCCCCAGATTGGTGATGGGGCAGAAAGGCAGACTTGGAGAGCTGGCCAATGAGTGGGCTCAGCCGTGTCTGCATCTTTGGAGGCTCGGGTACCCCTGGGCTCAGAGGACCGGGGCCGGGTCAGCTCAGCCCCAAGGTGCTGAGGCCCACCGTGGGGAAGGGGCCGGCCTGGGGTCTCCCAGTTAGGAAGGCTTCCTGGTTCAGTCTCCCATGGGCGAGGACAGTCTGGAGAAATGGAGGCAGCCCGTACCAGAAGATGGCCGCCTGGCTCTGCCTCTGTGGTGAGGGGCGCAGAATTAGGAAGACTATGCTCCTGGCCAGACCGTGGGCCTTCCCAGAGGGCAGTTCTGCCTCCCCCCCCAGGTCTTACAGGGAGCCCCTTCCCTCCACACCCCACAATTCAGGCTCTCGGCCATTTTGATGGGCCTTCCGGGGGCACCCTTTGGTCCCCACACCTCTCCAAAGTGTCTTCTGCACATAGGCCCAAATAATGCCCCTCGAGTCAGGGCATTGGGGCGCTGGCCCCTTGCATCCGAGTAGGGTATTAGGGTGCTGGTCCCAGAAGTCTGTGGGAGTCCCTCTTGCCACCAGGACAAAGCCCCAATCCCTCTGGGGAGGGGGCGTGGAAAGCCTTTTGCCAGCTGGCTTCTCCTAGCTACTGATGCCATCTTCCCTTCATGTACGTGAGCCTCCCATTCTGCCTCATGGGCCCCGCTCACTCCCTTCAGGACTCGGCTCAGGTGGCGCTCGGGAAGGGCGGCCTTTGCCGAGCCCCTGAGGTGGTGCCCACGGGTCCCCTCCAAGGAGCATGGGGACACACGTGTCTGTGTCTGGGCCACGGCAGGGAGGCTGCTCCCAGCTTGGTCCAGATG
>JAJPUD010010327.1:0-27237 GCA_023553655.1 Myrmecobius fasciatus | reverse complement strand
TGGGCCGGGCAGGCTTTGCAGGCAAGAAGGGTGTAGGCTGGTCCTTACCATGGTGCACGGGATAGAAGAGACCCCTGTGGTGACTTAGAAATGAAGAGTCCTGGAGAGGAGGTGGTTTGGGGCGCTGGGAGACCCCTCCCAAGTCTTCTCGTCCAATCCCTTGGTTTTACAGATACAGAAACTGAGGCCCAAGCAGGGGAAATGACTGGCTGAGGGTCATACAGGTCAGACACCAAATTGAGAGCCAGGCTGCCCAACTGTCTCGAGAACAGAAGCTAGAGACGAGCAAGACTCTTGAGAAGAGGCGGGATGGGGGTGGGGGCGGGCACGCTGAGCACCGGGGATGCCACAGCAGAGGCTTCCCGTAGAGGAGACACAGGAGAGAAACGGGGGGCAGATCGTGGAGGGCCTTGAAGGCCAGGGTAAGGACTTGAGACTTGGGCCTGAAGGCAGAGGGCGATGCAGCGAAACGGGCGATGTGCCCCAAGGGGCGTTTGGGGAAGCGGAATGAGCCGCCACTCTGCAGTCTCGCTGGGCAAACGGCTTCGGTCGGTGTCAGAGCGGGGTCCGCGAGCCCAGAAGTCGGTACGGCCGCCTTGTCCCGAGCCGCGGCCCGACAAGGACCAGCCGGGAGGAAGGGATGACAGGAGGCAGCGCCCGAGGCCTTATTCCAAGAGGAGGTTGCAGGGCCTCCAAATCGGGTTTGTTGGCTTAGCTGGCCTCCCTAGGCCGGCCTCACTCTGTGGCCACAGCCCCATGTGTGGTACCTACCTTCTCCATCTTTGTCATTCCTTCTGGGCATGGAGGCAGGAAACTCTGGGGCCACATCCTTCCTAATTGTGGGCGAGGCTCTGCCTCGGTTTCCCCATCTGTAAGATGGAGTCTGTCATGGGACGGTTATGAGGCTCAAAGCAGATGACGGCTCCAGAGTCCCTTTGTGGGTCCGAGTTAAACAAGCACCAGTCCCCAAAACCCCATCATGCTGGGGGACGTGGCCGGTATTGGGGGGGGAGGGCGGAGGTCAGAGCTCCCGGGATTGCCGAGAGACGGAGCAGCTGGGGCAGAGGGTGTGCATTCGCGAGACCCCGGGCGTCAATCCGGCCTCGGACGCTTACTGGGAACGTGACTGTGGACCAGCCACTGCATCTGTGCCTTTGTTTCCCCATCTGCAAAATAGAAGGCGGGGGATGGACTTGGCAGCAGTTAAGATTTCTTTTGAAATCTCTGATCCCAAGGGCCCCGTGAGGCTGGCCTGGCAGAGGGAGCTTGGTGGGTGCCGGGCCCTATGCTCCCTCTTCCCCCGTCCCCTGCCAAGCGCCCGGCCCTGGGTTCGGCAACACTGTGGGAAAGGCAAGAGAAACAAGACTAGAGATCTTGACCTGGAAGGGACCTCGGTGGCTCCCAAGATGCACAGCGTCCAGTTCCCATGGCAACGGCCCCCTCTGTGTCTCTTGCTGACTCAGAAAACCACAGATCCCCATGATCTGGCTCGGGTCGTATTTAGATTTTCTTAAACCTTTGCCGGTGACGTTTCATTGGGGCTCAGCACTAGTTTTCTGGACTTCTGGTTTGCCATCTCTGACCTAGGCCGAGCCCTTTGTTGTACGGATGGGGAAACTGAGGCCCAGCAGAGGGAAGTGGCCTGTATAAGGTCACACGTTCAAATGATTCAAACTTGAAGAGCGCCTTTGATTGGACGATCTATTCCTCGAGGGGAAGACCGAGTCTCTGGTCCGGATTTTTATTATTCAATTGTCAGGTATCGTGGAGGTCAATTGGAAACGGTTCAGACTGTGTCCCCTCCAGGCCACGGGCCAGGACTTGGAAGAGCCCTTGGAGGGGCCCAGAAGGCTCAGTTAAAGCGACTGGGAATTTTGAGGCTGTAGAAGGACCAGGAGGGAGAGGGAGTGCCGTGCCCAGAACGCAAATTTGCAAAGTGCCCCCAGTCTCCATCATCTCCGTTGATCCTCTTGTCAGGCCCGGGAGGATACTTATCTCTTAATCCCATTTTACAGATGAGAAAATTAAGGCTGAGGAAGTGAAGTGAATTGCCCAGGCTCACACGGCCCACGGCTACTCCCCACACCAAGGCTTCGGGCCCGGCCCCGGGTCTTCTGGGGAGAGTCTTTGTCACTTCTGAGGGTCCCTCGGGGCCTTCCGGTCACTGACCTCTCCTCCCCGGGTCAGCCTCGCTGTCAGTCTTGATGTCTGGGCCTTGAATCAGGGCCCTCCCAAGCAGCTCTGGGAATACTCCCATTTTTCCAGGCTGTCCTTGTCAGAACGTGCTCGGGAAGCTCGGTGACCGAGCTCGGCTTCTCTGGGCCAATCCCCTGGCCGGTCTCTTGGGTGTGGGGGTTCCAGGTGCCTCTTCCCGGCTGTTCCCATGACCCCCCGTGGAGATGGAAAGGGGTCATCAGGAACTGCCTCAGTGGCTCCCAATCTCCCGGGCTCCTCCAGGAGGCGCAGGGACCGAGCCACAAAGGAAGCCCTGTGCCCCAGTGGCAGGGGCACCGAGCCACTACTGACTGCGTACGACTCGCCTGAGGCGATTGCCCTCTTTGTTGACCTCCGGCTCCTGTCCCGTAAGAGAGGCTGGCCAGAATGACCTCCGCGATCCCTCGCGGCTTCCAGATGTCTGACCTGGTGACCTCTTACACCTTCAGCCATTCTTACCTCCGCTATTAGCTTAACCTGCCTGCCTCCCTGGGAGGCGGGGAGGCTCCTCGTAAGCCTTCAAGGCCGGAGAAACAAAGGCCGTTTGCTTGATGTGTGGCTGAAGGTTGGATCGCTTCCAACGAGCCCGTGCGGCCAGAGACCGGAGGCCAGTGGGTCGAGTCGGGAGTCAGGGGAGGCTTTGTCACAGTAGCCCGGCTGGGAGGCGACGAGGGTGCGGCAGAGGAGGGAAGGGGGCATCCCCAGGCTGGCCCCAGAGTCTTAGGAGTGCCTTGTACAAGGCCCAAATGAAAGGAAGAGGCCCCAGTTTGGTCACATGAAGGCCCAGGCCATTTGGACAGGGGCTGGTGCTCTCAGCCACAATAGAACTCGAGAAGAGGGGTGGCTGGGTGCAGAGCATCATGGGAGAACCGTGGTCCGGGCTCATGGCTCTGGAAATCACCCTGGGACAGGAAGCCTCGAAGCCCAGGAGCCAAGCAGAGGTTCTCGACCGGAGCTCTGAGAGATGTCGGGGGCGGGATCTTGGACGGGAAGACCCCCTTTCCCCTGCGTCTCCTTTGGTTTCCTCCTCTGTCTCTGTTTAACCCGTCACCGCTCGGTGACAGCCAGCACGCCCGCCGTGACCCGGCGCGGGCCCGGTGGCGCCCGCTCAGCCTTTCCCGGACCCACGGGGACTTCTTCTTTTCCAGCATTTTCAGCTGACGTCAGATCACTTCTCCAGCACCCACAACTGGTACACGTGTTCTCACGCCCGCCCCACCTTCTGCAACGTCTGCCGGGAATCCCTGTCCGGGGTCACCTCCCACGGCCTGTCCTGCGAAGGTACCCGGGGCCTGGCTGACGGGGAGGCCGGGAAGTCAGGGTGAAGGCCAGCCACCTTCCACAGAAGCGAAGGCTCCGGGGTCCAGACGGGATGGAGCCCCCCGGTGCTCGCCTCCACGAGCAGCAGGGGGCGGGGGTACAGTCCCGGGCCCACGGGACGAAACTCTTTCCCTTTTGTGGTCTCTCCCAAAGCGACCCCCGAGGATGCTGGGGTGGAGGATGTCCCTCTTGTCCCACCCCCTCCCCTGCCCACACACTCTTTGACTTCTCCCGTAGTGTGTAAATTCAAAGTTCACAAACGGTGTGCCGTGCGAGCCAGCGCCACCTGCAAATGGACCACCCTGGCCACCATAGGCAATGACATCATTGAGGACGAAGATGGCGTAAGTACGGGCGGCGGCCTCCGCCTTCTTGGCGGGGAACCTTCCCAAGTCCCACGGCGGGGACAGCTGGCTAAGGCACGGCCTCCCCCCGGGATCCCGCCGTGGCCCATCGCCCCAACCGCGGCCACCGCCTTGTCCTCCTCGGCTCAGAAGTGGGGTCCCCGGTGGGAGGGCCCCGGCCTCCACCTCCTGCCCTGCTTGGACCGTGGGGGAGCAGGGCCTTGGGGACGCGAGTCCCGGCTCCCTTCCTCACCTCACGTCCTCAGCTGCGTGCTCCGTTTTTCCCGCACAGGTGGCCATGCCCCACCAGTGGCTGGAAGGGAACCTGCCCGTCAATGCCCGCTGCGTCTCATGTGACCGCATGTGCGGCAGCGTCCGGAGGCTCCAGGATTACAAATGCCTCTGGTGCAAGGCCATCGTAAGGCCCAGTTTGATCCTCCTGGGGTCACCGATGGGGAGGGGCCCGTGGACGCAGAACACCCCCCAGGGCGCTTCAGACAGTTCCCCCCCCCCATGATGGTCAGGCTCGGGGTCAGAGGTTGAGCTAGAGAGCAAGATGGGACAGTGGAGGCCCAAGGTCAGACCGACAGTGTTTCCCCTGCCCCGGAGCTGGGGGAAAATGGCAGCCTCGGCCCCAGAGCCTCCACGTGGCGCTGCCACCTTTCCCCCTGGGCCTCAGGGGCTTCCAAAAGCAGGTGGGATAGTTTATTAGCTAGCCCCTGGACAGGGGCAACAAGACCTGAGTGCAAATGCTACATCCAGTCGGGCAACCTTCTCTAACCTTTAACCCTTCCTGGGTGCCCAGGCATATGACCCCAGGCGAGACCCTTGACCTCTGGGAGACTTCATTTCTTTATCTGTAAAAAGGGGATCCCCTGTTTCCCAGAGTCACCGTCAACAGTGATGAGACATAAGTCAAGGGCTTTGTGCCGTGACTGGGGAGGACGTCCCCGTCGGGGCCCAAAGAGCCCTGGCCCCAGCTTGGCAGTAGGGGGACCTTCTCTGGGCAAAATCTCCCACCCTTCCCTGGTCCTGTCCCTCTCTGTGTGTCTCTTTCTGTGTCTCTCTGTCTCGGTCTCTCTCTGTGTCTCTGTATCGCTGCGTCTGTGTCTCTGTCTCATCATCATCATCCCCGTCGTTCCAGATTCACGGCACCTGCAGAGACCAGTTTTCCAAGAAGTGCCCCCTGGGCCAGTACCGCGTGTCCATTCTGCCGCCGACAGTTCTCAACTGCATGGACTCAGACGGTGAGTAGCCCAGTGGGCTTCCTCCTGCTCAGGAAGGAGCTGAAGGCCAGAGATGGGGGAGGAGGGCTTCTGGACAGAGCACGGCGCAAGTACTCCGAGGCCCCTGACGTTGCCACTCCTGTTGAAGAAGTGCCTCAGTTTCCCTGTGATTCTTCATTAAGGGGGCTGTAGCAGTCTGACTGGAAGGAAAACACCGGCAGACCTCAAGTACAAGAGAAACCAGAGTGGGTCCTTGTGAAGGCCATCCGCCTCCCCCCCTTCCTCGGGGGCCCTTGGCCCACCGTTAAGCTGGGCAAGGGAGGATGGCGAATGGCCCCCTCGGGCAGGGGCTCTCGCTCCTGCCTGTGGCCGCTCAGGCCCGGGGCATTGGGCCCGGCTCCCTTCCTGACTGTTTCTCACTTACCCGACTTGGTTGTCACCCTCGCGGTTCCCAGACAGGAGCACGTATTAATGGATTTCTGCTGAACCTGGGCTGACCCCGGGCTAAGTCTCTCTGTGGACGGCGTCCTGCGAAATCCAGGGAAACTGAGTCTTTCCTGCTTAAGAAGGAAAAGTTTGGCCTAACCAGGGAAACACGCAGGAAGCACAAGCGACTCACCCCAGAGCCCCAATTGAGCCTCTCGGAAAACTGGCATCAGTGGCCAAAACCGGCCCAACCCCAGGAAACCCGGGGAGGTGGTAGGCCAGTCAGCAGCCTTATCCGCATTTAGCGTGTGCCTACTGTGTGCCAGATCCTGGATTGGCCAAGATGTGCTGGTGCCTACTGTGTGCTGGGTCCTGATGGGCCAAGATATGTCGGCACCTACTGTGTGCCGGGCCCTGGCTTGGCCAAGATATACCGGCACCTACTGTGGGCTGGGTCCTGCTTGGCCAAGATACGCTGGCACCTACTGTGTGCCGGGCCCTGGTTGGCCAAGATATGCTGGCGCCTACTGCGTGCCGGGCCCTGGCTTGGCCAAGATATGCTGGCGCCTACTGTGTGCTGGGCTCTGGCTTGGCCAAGATGGGCCAAACCCTGGCCCATCATCAGAAGTCAGGGCCTAGCTGGGGAGAAAAAAATCCAGAAAGGTGCCACCTGAATGAAGTTAGGTGTCCCAGGAGTCAAGTGAGCTGTACCGAGTCAGAGGTTCTGGGTTCAAGGGCCTACCTGAGCAACGTTCACCTGCAGGGCCATGTTGGCCCTCGCAGGGATCAGTGTAAAGGCTTCCACTTGGGAGCCAGCCCGTCCCTTGGCAGTGATTCCCGGGAAAAACATGGGGCTTCATCCTGGAAAAGAGTCGATTCAGTGAGGTTTGGTTAAGCTCCTACTGTGTGCCGAGCATTGGGCTAACTATTGAGGGAATACAAATCAAGGCAAATGACAGTCCCTGTCCCCAAGGGGCTTCCAGTCTAAGGGGGGACAGCGAGACCCTTATGAGCTGTCAGTGGATCCATCGGTGATGGGCAATCGAGAGGGGACATCTTAGCTGGCGCTGGGAGGGAGCCCGGGAGGGGACCCCCAACCGTGGCTGTAAGGCCATGATGGCCAGAGGGGGGAGTAGGGCAGCGCCACAGCCAAACCCAACTGGGCTTTCCCAAGGCACAAGGAGAGGAGGTATCCATGAGGCTCGGGAGAGCGCCCAGCTTGGCTGCCCTGACCCCTGAAACTCAGGGGGGAAGGCCACAGGCAAGGAGGCCAGGCTAAAGGAGGCTCATTCCCCCTGGAGGCCCAGGGGCGTCTACACGGCCCTCAGAGATGCTGGGGTTCCCTGCTGGATTAGAGAGAACCTGCAGGCAAACGCAGAGGTCCAGCTGCCACCCTTGGGGTCTAGTCTAAGGGGCGACAGAGAGAAGAAAGGAGTGTGCAAGAAGGGAGCCCAGGGGACCGAGCTTTGGAGCCCGGGCGGCCGTGCGGGCCAGGAAGCTCTGAACGCCAAAACGAAGCCCCCGTGGGGAGCTGAGGCTGGCTGAGACGGGGGCCCAGAGGCCAGGGGTGTAGAGTCGGCAATCAGCTACTCGGGACCTCGAGAGCAGATGGGATCTCAGAAGGAGACGCTGTAGAGCTACAGAGGCCCAAGGGCGAAGCTTTGGCCTTGGTGTAGGGGACGGAAGGCGGCAAGACGGAGGAGGCTATGGAGGGAGCTGGGCAGAGGACAGAGCAGGGAAAGGGTCGCGGGGGCCCTTCCCCTTATATCGGCAAGCTGGGATTCCAGCAGATCCCAAAGCCTGCTGGGAAATGAGGGCCGACCTCCACTCCCGATTGGCCGCACAGAGTAGGGGTAGTTGGCCACCAGCTCTCTGGCCCTCAGCCCCTCCTCCGGAGGGCTGGCTCAGCTGTCCGTGGTACTGGAGTCTAAGCGGCTGCAGCAAGCACCTCGTGGGGTGGCTGCCCCAGCCCAGGAACCAGGTGCCCACCCTTAGGTGGGCAGGAGAGCTGAGGATGAGACTGAGTGGACACGAGTGCCCTGCTTCTGCCTCACTCCCAAAGGGCTCTGATTTGGGCCTGACTGGAGAAATCCGAACCGACACACCCCGGTGGGCCATTGGGTAGCCTCCTCGTCCCCCTCCCCAGTGGTCCTCATCTCAGCGGACTCTGGGCTTCGAGGAAACCTTCGCCACCCAAAGGAGCCACAGTCTGATGACGGGCTTTCCGACCCTAGAGAGGTGGGGGAGGGAACCTGGCTCAGAAGAGAGGCTCCCCTCCACCTTGCACCCCCCAGCCTCTGCAAGGATGGCTTGCCCGATTGGGTGCCCTCACCATTCCCAGATGGTTTAGAATGGCACCTTTTCTCAACAGCTGTGTCCGTATAGGCCCTGCAGACTTTTCCCATGCTCCCCTGCTTCCCGCTAGCCATTTTCCTCTTTTCTCGTGTTCTTTCCCGCTCTGCTTTTTCGGTTGGAAGGGCCCAGTGCCATCCGGCCCTTCACTGAGCCTTTCCCCATTTGCCACAGTAAAGCCAGTTGCTTTTGGCTGGGCCGGACCGGGCTCACTGGAGCTGCCCACTCGGTGACTCCTGATCCTTTTGGGCCTCTGTGCCACGGTGTCCCCTCTGTCCTCTCCCTAGGAGCACATTGGATTCTTTTATCCAATTTCCTCCTCCAGCCCCCCAGCCTGTTTTCCAGGAGGTGGGGTCAGCCCAGAGGATCTCTCTCAAGGGCTGCCTTCCCTCCATCGCTAGCCATGTCTCTCACCTGCCCTGGGCTGCCAGGGGCTCGGGGCTTAAGTGTAGGGGCTTGGGGTTAGTGGCTGGTTGACTTGCCCATTCCAGTCAAGCACTTGCTGTTGTCAGAGTTCCATGGTGAGCACCAGCAGCTACAAAGACAGTCAAGAAGTATTTATTAAGCACCTACTGTGTGCCAAGCCCTGTGCTAAGCGCAGGGAATGCAAACAAAGGCAAAAGACAATCCCTCCCCGTTCTCAAAGAGCTCCTAGTGTAAGAGACTTAGCAGGGACTGAAGCCAGTGGGCAGAGATGAGGAAGAGCCCTCCTCTGGGTATGAAGGACAGCCAGGGAGACTGCCTGGAGTGGAAGCGGGGGTCCCAGGATTTCAGCATATGGGGGGAGGGGAGGGGATGTCAGAAGGCTAGAAGGGAAGGAAAGGTCCAAGGTTAGGGAGGTCTTTGAATGTCAGAAAGAAGATTTTGTATTTGATTATGAAGATGCCAGGGAGCTCCTGGAGTCCGAGTAGGAGGCGACATGGTCAGCCTTGGGCTTCGGGGAAATCGCCGTCATGGATTGTAGTGGGGAGAGACTTGGGGCAGAGGGACGGCCTCCTCCCCAGCAGCTATTACAATTGCCATAGCTCAGGGGAGATGAGGGACCGCACCGGGGTGGGAGCCATAGCAGAGGACAGCAGGGGGCATAGACATGAAATCAACAGGCCTTGGTGACAGATGGCACTCGTCGAGGCTGGGGGACTTGGGAGGATGACGACGCTCTAGACGGCGATAGGGAAGCTTGGCGGGGGGCTTCGGACCCGTTGGGTTTATTCAGATATCTGCTGGACTTGCGGTTTGAGCGACTGGAGCAGGACGGGCCGATTTCCGATCAGCATAGAGATGGGCGTTAAATCCACGGGAGCCAAGATCGCCCAGTGAAGTCCAGTGGAGGGAGAAGAGAAGGGGGCCCGGGATAGAGACCTGTGGGACGCTCAAGGGTGGGGGGCACGTCCTGGCTGAAAGACAAAGAGCAAAGAGACGTGAGGGCCAACAGTCTGATAGAAAGAACCAGGAGAGAGCGGAGGCCAGAGAACTAGAGGGAAGAATATCAAGAAGAGGCAGTCAATGGCGCCCAAGGCTCGCAGGAAGGTCAAGAGCAGAAGGCTTGAGGAGGGGCCTGGAGAGGTGGGGTTCTGGCCCTCGGGCCTGCCCCGTCCGGCCCTGTTTGACCCTGGGAGCTAGCAGGAAGTGGCCCGCAGAGGTGGATGAGGCCTGAGGTTCCTGCTTGTCTTTTGCCTGCTCTCGGTGGTGTTCTAGATTGAGGCTTTTCACTTTTCCAGGGTTCTGGAAGGCCTCCTGCCCTGGCGCCTGCTCCAGCCCTCTGCTCGCTTTTGTCAATTCCAAGAGCGGCGACAACCAAGGGGTTCGCTTCCTGCGGAAATTCAAACAGTTCCTGAACCCAGCACAAGTGTTCGACCTGATGAACGGGGGCCCTCACCTGGGGTAAGTGAGCCCGGCCACGGGCCAGAGGCTGCCTCCCTGCAGCCGTTTGCGTCTGGGGCCGAGGAGGCAACGGGGCTCTGGGCCTCCGCCCTCCCCTCTCCACCTCGTGAAACCCGAATGGTCCTAGGACGTGCTCTGGGCCCATCCTCTCATTTTACACATCAGGAGACTGAGGCCAGTGAAGGGACTTCCTTGTCACGTAGCTAGTAAACAGCAGGAGCAGCATGGCAGTCAGCTCTTGTCGCTCCTTAGACGTCCCTGCGTCCGATGGCCTCGAATAGGAGCTCGGGCCCTTTGGTCCCAAGACCCACGGGCCTCCTTCTAGGAGGTAGGCCCGGGGCCATGCTGCTGAGGAGCCTCCCGCAGAGGTCCAGAGTTCTGTCTCCTTGCCTTGCCCGTGGTAGCCCTGCCCATGGAACTCCTGCCAGATGGTGCAGGGTGCTCTGGGTAACTTCCCAGAGGATTTGGGCATCCCCAGCTGAAGGCCCTGGGCCCCTGGGCCCTACTTCCTGGGAACAACGTCCTCGCTGGGAAGGGAGCGGGGCCGTCACAGTTCACTGGTGAGGACGGATGGAGCGGCGTGGAACAGCGTGGGGAAGGTGTGACCCCTGAGGCCCTCGGGCCCGGGGACGGAAAACGGGACCGGCTTGGCCACGCTGCCAGCGGGCCCCTGAATTCGCCCACCCCCCAGTGGCTGAGGGCCCCCCCCCAGAGTCAGTGGAAGGTAGCGGCAGTCAGTCACTCGGGATTTCTTCCCAGCTGTCTTTTGTCTCAGCAAGGCCAGCCCCAGACCCTTCCATCAAGGGAAGGGACCAGCGCCTCCCTCCCAGAGTGAGGCCCTCGTCGGCACCCGCTCCCTCTTGAGCAAGAGCAGCAGTCATCCCTCTCCCTGTCCTGCAGCTCCCCGTGACAACTGCCGCCGAGCTGCCTGGGACCCCTGGCGCTGCCTCTGCTGCCCCTAGTCCGGAAGGGGAGCCCAGGAGTGGCCAGCGGCCGAGGTCGCTCCTTCGCGGCGGGGGGTTGCCTTCTTCCGGCTCCTCATGCGAGTTTCTCTCCTCCCTCTGCCCGCCCCCCCCTCCCTGCTAGGCTCCGTCTGTTCCAGCGATTCTCCACCTTCCGGATCCTGGTGTGCGGTGGAGATGGCAGCGTGGGCTGGGTTCTCTCTGAAATCGACACCCTTGGATTACACAAACAGGTGAGCGTGGGCGCAGCGCCCGCCCCACCTCTCCAAAAGGCCCCGAGCTTTGCCAAAGGCTGGCCGATGCCCGTTCAGCGAGGGGCAAAGCCGAGCTCGGGGGCCGGAGCCAGGGCCCGGGCCCCTCGGGGCGCGGCGGTGCTACGGTTTGAGTGTGGCCCGTCTCCTCTCCAGTAAAACTGGCCTCCCGCTTTTACGTGGCGCTGACGCAAGTGTGGCGCTCCCAGCCCAGGCCCACCATTGGGCCCCTGCTTGCTCAGCCAGCTGTGGGCACGAGAAGTTAGCGGGAGGGGCAGACGGTAGCCCTCTCAGCTTCACCTCCAGAAAAGAAGCCCCAGGTGGGAAACTGAGGGAGAAAAAGGCGGAGAAGCTCCAAAGAGAGTGACCCCGGGACGGTGAGCTCGCCTCCCCACCCCGGTCACTGGCCAGCCCGGGCCCGACCGAGTCAGCTGAGGTAGCCACGCTGCCTGCCCGCCATCCGCTGGGCGGGAACTTAAGTGACAGCGGTTCCCGGGCACGCTGTGCCCAAGAGGTGGGCGCAGGAGAAACGCGTGGCCCCTCCCCTCCAGGCCCGGGCCGCCCACACAGTGGTTCCTTTCTGTTGCAGTGCCAGCTCGGGGTCCTGCCCCTGGGAACGGGCAACGACCTGGCCCGGGTGCTCGGCTGGGGAAGCCTGTGTGACGATGACACTCAGCTCCTGCAGATTCTGGAGAAGATGGAGCGCGCCACGACCAAGATGCTGGACAGGTCTGCGGCCGCGACCCCACCCCCACCCCCCCATGGGCGGCGGCCCCCTCTCCTCCCCAGCCGGGGTCATTCTCCGGCAAGTGGGCCCGGCCACGCTGGGGGGAGGCGGGAGCTTCGGCGTGCCCTCCAGCCCAGGCCGATCAACCGTATCCCATGGGTTCTAGATCATTTCTGCCTGAGCCCCCAGGAGGGCACAGGAGCCTCACTAGAACCTTGGGGCATGAGAAGCATTGAAATAGTGGCTCCTTGTCTCCTCCGGGAGCGGTGGAAAGCAAAGTGACGCCCCCCCCCCCGCCAGGGGTCACTCAGCCAGTTGAGTCCCTTCCTCCCCACCCCCACTCCTGCCCCGTTCCTTAGGCTTCCCCTTCGCTGTCTGTGGCCCAAGACGAGAGACGACGCGTCTCTTGTGGCCTTCCGGGCCTACTGGATTGTGGGAGATGGAGCCTGCGTGTGTGGGCCGGCCCCGCTGCCAGCAAGCCGCCCCGCCGCCCCAGGAAAGGGCCATGTGCGTGGGGCCGGCCGGCGGGGCGCCCACGCTAACTCCCGTTTCTGCCTTCCCCGCAGGTGGAGTGTCCTGACCTGGGAGGCCCCCGGGGGAATGCTCACCCGGAGGGCCGGACAGGTGAGCTCAGTCCCACGGCGGCCCCTCTCTGAGCCCAGAAAGGAAGGCCGGGGGAGCGCGGGCCTGGCTGCCGTCTGTCCCCAGGGAGAGGGGCTAGGGGGCCAGCCTGGGTGTCACGGCCACCGGGGGAGGGGGGAGGCTGCCCTCTGCCACCCCAGCGGAGCAGGCCCCATAGCCTCTGGCTGGGGACGAGCTTGTGAGGGTTGCCGGGCCTTCTTTTTTCCTGGGGGACAGAAAGGAGTCTGGGAGAAGTCAATGATTAAGCCGGCCCTTCCTCCATGACGGTACCTCCCAGGGGCCGTTCCCCTGGGAATCTGCCCCCGACAGAGCGCTCCCAGCTCTGGGCAGCTGTGGGGCCTCTGAGGCTGGGCCAAGGTGGAGGCTGGACCAACAGGCAGGGCTGGGGGACGGCCTTGGCTCCGGGACGTGCGGGCGAGCCCAAGGAGGACGTAGCAGAGCGGGGCTAATGGGCTCGGGGGAAGAGCGGTCACAGGTGGTAACCCAAGCATGGCTAACTACTGGGGTGGGGCACAGCCGGGGCCTCGGGCACCTGGCAACATGTGAAAGATGCCCCCGTGTAGTGTTGCGCGTGGGGAGAGGCAGGCAGGGAAAGGGCAAGGGCTCCCGGGGTCCCGTGGCATCTCAGAGCCACCCCTCATCTTACAGAAGAGGAAACCGAGGCTCAGGGTGGGTCAGGGCAGGGCCAGCAAAAGTTGCGGAAGCTACAGAATTTGGCGTTGAGATGTTAGAACGTTCGAGATGGGAGGGGCCTCTGAAGGGAGCTAATCCACACCTTTCCTGTTGTGGGTGAGGGCAAGGGACTTATCCAAGGTGGCAGCGATAGGACATGTGTCCAGGTCCTCCGATTCCCGATCCAGGGACATTCTAAGCTCGGCTCTGCCCCGAACTGTGCGTGTGGCCTCGGTTTCCTCCTCTGTCAAAATGAGCGAATCAGACTAGATGATCCCTAAGGTCTCTCTGTAGCTGGGACGTTGTGCAGTTTTCCGAAGGCTTACCGGCCGCACAAGGATGCTGGGAAGGAGCCCTGCCCCTAGAGGCCCGGAGAGCGCCCATGTACTCGGTCTGTGCAGCTCGGTGCAGGGGGCGTGCATTTGCACACGTCTGCACACCCGCCTGCTAGGGGAAAGCGTGTGCGTTGGGCCACACGTGTGTACGTGGCGGCTGTCCGTGTCGTGTGCCTGGTGGACGTGCGTATATCCGTGTCCTGAGCGTGCTCATTAGCGCATTTGAAACCATATCGAGGCAACGTGTGTGAGCTTCCATACACGTGCGCGGCAAGCCAGTGCCCCCCCCAGCCCCCCCACACCCCGTGTGCCTCCATTACATCAGGCACAAACACGTATACACACGTGCAGGTAGCGCCACCTCCTCCCCCCGCTTCACGCTTCTTTTCTGGACATAAGATGGCCGCTGTCTGGGGCAGAGCGCGGACGCGGGCCAGAGAGGAGTCGGCACGAGCACGCTTTGGGAAGAGGGAGCCGGGTCCGAGGGCCGGGCGGGAAGTGGGGGGGGGCACACGAGACTGGTGCTGGCTGGCACCGGAGGCCTGCCCAGGAATCCCCCCGCTAAGCCAGGCTCCTGGGCAGCCCGGTGGCCCAGGGAAAGGGCCAGCCTCCTGCCCAGTTCCTGCCCCCATGCCCGGCTCAGAGGGAACGGCTACTCGCCTTCCTGGGACTCTCCTATGGGCACGGGCCAACGGGAGCCCCAGGTGGGTAAGAGGGAGGTATGGGGCTCTCTGCTGGAGGCCGGAGGCCCCGCCCCCCCCCCCACTGAGGCTGACGAAGCCGGGCGTGATGTCGCCCCACACCGCTGTGCCAGCCAGCTTTCTGGGCGGCACCCTCGATGAATTTGTGGGCAAAGCTGGCACGGCCAGTGGGGAAACCGCAGAGAATGAGCAGGAGGCGGAAGGTCCCCAGTTTGCCTTGCCTCGCCACCCTGGGCTGACCCTGCGACTCGCACACGGTACGCTCGGGCTGGAGAGACGGGGCCGGGCTGTGGCGCGCTCAGGACGGCGACCGGAGCGGCTCACCGCCAGCACGCCTGTGTGCACGCCCACCCACCGCGACCCTACGTGGCTACACTTGGTCAGGTGCTACACAGAGTGGGCACAGTGTGGCAGGGGCACCCCCGCGCACCCAGGACACCGCAGACAGACGCTCACTCACTAGGTGCAGACTCCTGTAGGTATCCAAGTGTGCCAACTGCTCGCGCCCCTGAACACCAGGCTTCTACTTCCACTCTTGTGGGCGCGCCAGGGATGTGTGCACACGCGAGCCTGTAGGGCAAGGCGGGATCCTCGGGGCTCGCGCCAGGCTGCAGCGGCGGCCAGATCCAGGCAGACGGAAGTCCCGAGGAAGAAGCGTCAAGGCCGGCGTGAGGGTCCAGACAGTGAAGCTTTCACGTGTAGGGAAGGGAAGGCTTGGGTAGAAAAGGAGTCACGGCTCTCAGTGGACCGCAAGCTCGGCGTGCGTCAGTTGCCCGAGCGGCTCTTGCCATCTTGAGCCGCAACGGGAGGCAGAGAGATTCCCGAGAGCACCCGGGGAGCCCGTTGTCCCACTGACCTCTGACCTCCCTGAAGCACTGGCTCACTTGTGGGCACCGTGGCTCCAGAAGGTCAAGCTAAGCTGCACGGCGTCCTGGGGAGGGCAGCCAGGCTGGGGCGAGGCCCCACATCCACCTACTGGGAGGTCGGACCGAAGGAACCGGGCCGGTCTGTGCTAGACGAGACCAGACTGGAGGAGGGCACGAAAGCCTGGGGGGCCGCCACGAGGCAGGGGGATGGGGCACGTTCTCTGGTCACGGACAGCAGGCTCGCCACGGGGCGCCGAAGGGAGGCCTCCTTTGGCTTAAGACCGGGACGGACGTCCGGTGGCATCGCTCCCCAAGACACCGGTGTCCTGGGCGTGCCACCTGTCTGTACCCACGTGTGCCAGCCCTCTGTCCGTACCACGGTACACCTGCCACTTTGACTCACGGCAATAAAGGAGGGTCGACGTGGCGCTCCCCCCTGCTGGGCCCCGGTTGCTGCCTCCCCCTGGGGCTCTGTCTCTCTCCCTCCCCTTCTCTCCCCACCCCTCCCCCAAGACTCTGGACTCTCCTTCCCATGGGGCTCTTTTCTCCCCGGCCCCCTTCGGGGCTTCCCCAGACCCGCGGCGTGACGTGGGCCGCTTTCTGACGGGCCCCCGGTCCCGTGTGTTGCAGTGCACTCCGGTGAGCAACAGAACCGACATGCTGATCCGGGAGCTGGAGATGGAGCCCCAGGCCGCCGCGGGCTACCTGGAGAGCGCCCCCCTGGCCGCCCCGGCGGCCGAGGAAGAGGACGAGGGCGATGAGGATGACTTCGGAGGGGGGGCCGTGGGGGGCGTCCCCGCCGAGGTGTGCCAGCCCTCCAGCCTGGTGCCCCCGGCCTTCAGGTCCAAGGATCAGATGGTGCTGAGGGCTAACAGCCTGAAGAAGGCCCTGAGGCAGATCATCGAGCAGGCCGAACAAGGTAAGGGGGCCTGGGCCCCGGAGCCGGAGTACCCCGAAACCCAGATAAAATGGCTCGGGGAGTGGGGGGGGACCGGGGCGGGGCCGTGCCCTGCGGTGCCCCGGAGGGGGTCTGGCCCAAGCAGGGGGAGGCCCATGGCGCAGAGGAGCGGAGACAGGGAGAGGCGGGAGCCAGGCGGGCAGCTCGGGCCGTGCCACGGAGGATTTGGGGCGTCTCACACGTGGCAAGCACTGGGCCCGTGCTTGAGAATTCACCCACCCTGTCGTGGCGAATCCAGGCTTGTTGAGATCACGTCTGTGTGTGCACCAATGGGGAGAGCTGAGCTGAACAGGGGGCCCGGGACTTGGCTTTTGGGGCTCCCCAGCCCACCTCAAGCTGGACTAGGGGGCTCCCGAGGGCCCCGCCAGCTGATTCGGTGACCTCTGGGAGGAGGCTGGCGGCCAGCCTGCAGATGAGAGGGACGTTGACCCCCCAGCAGCCCAGTCCCCAAACCCAGCTTCCAGTAGTGCTCTCTGCCCCCCGCCTCGGCTCCTCTCGGTGGCAGAAGCTCAGAGGAAATGAGCCGAGGGTCCAGAAGGCGGAGCGAGGGCCCCGGCCCGGCCCACCCACCTCTGCTTTTGCTCAGCGCGGGGTCCGAGTCCCAGAACTCGGGCTTCTGGTGGGGGATGCTGGAAGCTCATCCGGCACCCTTCTCGGCACCCTCATGGCTAACTTGCCAGCCCTCTCCCCCCCTTCTGGAGCTTTCGGGCTATAAGATGCCATCACCTTGGCCTGAGAAGGGCCTTGGGGAACCCCAGAGGCCACTGGGAAGGGGCCAGATGTGAACCACTTTCCTGGTCAGTCCATTCAGACATATCTGCCTTCTCTGTCACCTGACAATTCAGCAGCAGAGAGCAGGATCACCTTGGCTTGGTCCTGGGTGACCCGCTTAGGAAGAAAAGGGGGTGCCATTCCAAACAGGATTTGCCCAGGCTTAACTGCTGCCAACTGATGGAGCCTATTCAGAGACACCCCCCGCCCCGAGCTGTCCACCGTCTCCCAGTGGGAGCAAATGTAGAATGTACCCCAAGCGTTCCACCCATAATGCTCTGGGATTACCGGCCCCTTGGCCCAAAGGTGGCCCTGCAGCAGTTGGCAGGGTCGGGCGGGGAAGCTGAACGAGGGTGCGAATGACGAAAGGGCCGTACCAGTGCCCGCGCAGGAGAGCCCGGTGCGGAGCGGGCCGATCAGAGCCCTGAGCGGCAGCGTCTTTTTGGCCAGGTTCCCGCCGAGACACCTTGTCGTCCACCACGTCGTCCGTCTTTCTGGACCAACCCGATGACTCGAGCTCGAGCAACTTTGCCGAGGAGCCCGTCACCATGTGAGTATGGGTCCGCTCATCCCGTGGCGACGTCTGCTCTCGCCGACCGTTCCCAGGCGGAAAAGGGAGGGGGGGCTGCCAGGCAGGAGGCTGACTGGCAAGGTGCCATGGGCACGGGGCTCCGTCATTCACTCCCCCTTGAGTCCCTCCTGAGCCCGTGCCAAAGGCTAGAGATGGCCGGGGCTGTTCCCACGACCACTGGCTGCCAAGGCGGCCCACCTCTGTACCCGTCACAGGGCTTGGTTGGGCCAGTGGCGAGGGCGGCCTCCAGTCCTGCTCTTGGAGAGAAAACCTCTCTGAGCTGCAAAAGCCTGGCTTTGCATCTGCGAATCCAACAAGATACGGCTCTCGGCATATGCTGGGCCAGTAGGAGGCTCGAGCTCTTGGAGGCTGACTCCCTCGTTTCACAGATGAGGAAACTGAGGCTCCCGTAGCAGGCACGAGGCTGGGGACCCAGGGATCTGTCTGCTCTACAGCCTTCTCACCATAATTGTCCCCACGTACGCTTCCGTGTTGCGGGCCCAATGAGCCCCTCTCCCTATGACCTGGTCCCTTGAGAACGGGCGTCCCTGGGGAGGATCCCACTAGGCACTCCTGCTCAAGGTCTTAGAGGGTAAACGACTTGATCTAGAGCTGGAAAGGGCTTACAGGACGACCACTTGCCCAGGGTGCCAGAGGTAGTGAGCGGTGGAGCCAGGACGGGGCCCAGGGCCCAGGGCCCAGGACTCCCAAGTCATCCATCTCTCCCTCCCAGATAACTGACGATCAGAGCATCTTTTCAGTAGGACCCCCGGGGCGACTTAGGTTGGGACCACCCCCGGGCAGCGCCCTCCCTCTGTGGGCTAACCCGAGTCGTTCGTGGGTGCCGGTGGTCGAGCCCCTCCTCCCCCATCCATGAATGCATCATGGGCCGATGGCCCGTGTGGCCCGAGCCTGAGCGCGGCAGGTCCCTGGGGAACATCAGCTGTTACTGAGGACGACGGCGGCCATAGCCACTGCCCGGCACCCCTGTGCTAACCTCCGTACGTCTGATTTTAGCCAATTCTCGGAAAAGTGCGTCATGAATAACTACTTTGGCATTGGTCTGGACGCGAAGATTTCTCTGGAGTTTAACAACAAAAGGGATGAGCACCCCAAGAAATGCAGGTAGGGAAGCGAGAAGCTCCTCCGCCCCCCCCCAGTCTGAACTCCCTCCCTTGTTGAGCTCTTTTCCCAGAGGCCTTTTGGCAGGGGCCTCAGGAGCCACCCGGCCAGGTAGCGCCCTGGATGACAAACCAGAGGTCAGCTGGGAGATTGCCCTTGAAGACACACACACACACACACACAGACATCCCACGAGTCCCACTGTGGGAAAGCTCTAATGGTTCAGAACTGTGCGTCTCCCCCGAGCTCCATGTGATTCTCCTCGTCTTCTCCCTGTTGCTCTCCGTGCCCTTCCATCAGTTGGTCTTTCCAATACCGAGGAACGCAATTGTTGCCCCTGCCCCCAAGCTTCTCTCCTCTGGGCAGCACGCCCACTTCCTTCAGCCAGTCTTATGGACGGCCCGGCTCTGCCCTCCGAGATCTTGGGGGTCTGTCCCCGGATCTGCGGGTCAGGTTCCCGGACAGGCCCCCGAAATGCGGAGGGCCATTTTCCCAGGGCCGAGGAGGAAGCCGAGCTGGGCCCGAGAGCAGCGTGTCTGTAGGTCGGTGGCCGAGGCGGCTCCCTCGACCCCAGCTTGCAGAAAACCGTTCACCGACCCTCCGGGGGTTCCCGTGCCCCCATTCCAGGGACTGACCAGATGAATCGAGCCCGGTTCCAGCCTGGCTCCGGGGATGGCTCTTAGCACGGGCGTGTGACAGCCCGGCTCACTTTGGCTCCCAGTCGGCGCCATCTACAGATCCAAGGGCCCCTCGTTTTCCTCCCGTGTGTCTCCTTGGGCCTTTCCTGTTCATTTCCCCAAAGCTAGTCTTGGGGTTGGGAACGAGCCTGGGGCGGGGCGGGGGGTGCGCCACATCTCTGTGACGTGCTTCAGCCTTGGCCCCCTTCTCTGGGGTCCAAAAGGAAACTCGCGGGTGCCACTTGAGACTGGAGCTGATGGCCTGGCTTTTTGGCCCCAGCTCCCAAAGCTACCCCAAACCAGGGTGGCACCTGGAAGGACTTCCTGCCCCCCCCCACTTTCTGATGACAGGCTGCCAGGCCGATCCGGACACCTCGGCCCCATCTTTGGCACTTTGGGCCCCCTTCCATTCCCTGGCAGAAAGGTGAAGTGGGCCAGCCTCAGCTGTCCGGGGCCCATTCTGCTGGCACACACAGGCAGGTCCCAAGTGACTGCCCTCATTGCCCCCTGTTGCCCACAGTATCAACAGCTGGGAGTCATGTTGCTTAAGTGACCCCATGGAGATCTCTGACTTGTTAGACATTGAGCCTCTTTTCCTGCTGTTTGGCTGAACGCGGCAAGGAGACGGCTGCCATCTCCTCCTGCCCCCTTTCTAGCCCCAAAGGGGGGGGATGGCTAATGAGACATTAGCTGCCACAGATGGAGCTGATGGAGGGACTTAAGTGCCCGCAGTAGCTCTCCTTGCTGCGTGCCCCCGGCCCTCCCGGCCATCGCACAGATCCCGCCTGCTGGCAGCTAACCTTGCCCGCTGCACCTGGCCTGGCTCGGTGCCAGCCGTGCCCTCCGGCACACTTACCAGGAAAAGATCCCGTGTCTTTGGGGAATGTACTTGGCTTTCTCAGTGACCTGCACAAGCTGTGCCCATCTTTCCCCTTGAGGAAGCCAGGGATCGGTGCCCAGACACCCACCTGCCAGTGGGGCTGTCTCACCTGTCCATGGCAGGATGGTGGGCGTCCTAAACAGAAAGGCTACTGTGACCAACTCCTCCTCCTCCACAGCCCGCTCCCGAAGGCCACTGCCCATCCCAGGGCGATTCGCTTGTTAAGGGGAAATCCCCCAGTTTGCGCCCCCCACCCCCGCCCCGGCAGCGGCCGATGGGCCGACGGAGTCCCAGGCTCCCGGATCGAGGGCTCCAAGACAACAGGTTGTGACGGTGGCGGTCTGTTGAGCCTGGACGTGCCCAGGTCCTCCCAGATCACCCCCAATGCTGTCAAAGTGTGCCCGGAGGAGGAACGATGGCTAAGAGGGGGTCCCCGTGTCCCACTAGGGAGGTGCCAAAAGCCGGGGCCGAGATAAGGTGTTGAGTAGATCTGGAAGAGCGGGGACTGACTCCCCAGGTCCAAGTGAGTCTCCGAGAAGAGAGGCCTGCTCCCAAGAGAAAGGAAATGGCTTCTTGCCACCGGCCCTCTCGGACGACCGGGGACCCGACTTCTATGCTCCCTTTAGGAACGTGGGTGTCTCGGCCCCCCTCCAGTCTTTGTCCAGGCTGCCTCCCCTTGGGCTGATGGGCCCCTGGTCTGAGCACTGGCACCGAGCAGTTCACAACGGGAGAGCTGCGTCCTGCCCGCCCCACTGGGCCCTTGCCCCCTGCGCCCAAGCTGCTAGTGTGTCCTCACGTGGCTTTCTACAAACACTTTCTATATGTAGTTGGCACCCTCGTGGAACACCTAGAACAGAGACACACAAGGTTGTTCTCGATTGCGGGGCCTTGGGTGAGACTCTGCCACCTGCAGAGGGCAGAGGCCCAGGCCCGTTGCCTGGCTCAGGTTCCAGAGCCACTGGCTTGGTGATGACTTTCTCCCAGGGTTCCCTGTGACCCGGCGGGTTTTGGTGCGTCCCTTGCTTCTCTGGAAATTGTTCTCCTGCCTCATTGTTTTTCCTCTCTGCCTCCCCCTCCCCCCCGCAGCAGCCGCACCAAGAACATGATGTGGTACGGGGTGCTGGGGACCAAGGAACTCCTGCAGCGTACCTACAAGAACCTGGAGCAGCGGGTGCAGCTGGAGGTCAGTGGCAGAAGGGCCCTCAGCGGCGTCCCCTCGCTCCTTTGCCCTCTCCCCCTCGAGCTCCGGGCGGCGACTGGACCGGACCCTCGCCCGTGTTGATGCCGGATGGCTTGGGAGCGAGTTGGGCGGGAAGAAGTCTGGGGGGCTGAGGGCAGAGGCCCCAGGGAGCCTGCACGGCCCCTCTGTCCGTTGTAGAGAGGGGGAGACCGAGGCCCGTGGTTGGGCTCCAAATCCAAAAGGTTGAGTTTGATGGCGCCTCAGCATGAAAGCGAGGAAGGGCCCCCCACCAGGAAGTGTCCCGGCTCAGATTCCAGGCCCCTTCCATTGTCTTTGCCCTCCCAAGTTCCACTGTGACATTCGGCTGTTTTTTCTGGACTGCTCCCCCTGGTGGTGAACAATGGTACTGTCTCACAATCCCCTCAAAGGGACCCAGCTCTAGATTGTAGGATCCTAGAACATTAGGGCCCTTGGGGACCTTGGGGGCCGTTGGGTCCGAGCCCTCATTTGAGAGGTGAGAAAAGAAACCCAAAGCAGGCCATACAGCCAGCATCCGGGGTTAGACTTGAACCCTGGACTGCCTAGCTGCGAAAGGGCTCCAGTCGCCAGAGCACACTGCCCCACGTTCAGCTTTCTGGGTCACTCTCAGGAGCTGGTGGCCATCGCCCTTAGGAGCCTGCGGTCCTAAACAGAGCTAGAAGGGACACGGGCGAACATTACCCGGAGTAACTCCTTCGTTTGCCCCAAAATAAAACTGAGGCAGCTAAGGGTGGTCAGGGCGTCCTTCCCGGGTGGAGGAGGAAACCTTGCGGGAAAGGGACCGGCCTACACTCACTCAGGCTCCAGGAAGTGGGAGGGACCTTGGAGGACCCCATTCGTGTGCCTCGAGCCCCGGCGTCCAACCCTGCCCGGTAGCCACGGCCCCCCAGATCCTCTCTGTGCTTCTTCCAGTGTGACGGGGAAGTCATGGCCTTGCCGAGCCTGCAGGGAATCGCCGTGCTCAACATCCCCAGCTACGCAGGGGGCATCAACTTCTGGGGCGGCACCAAGGAAGACAACGTAAGGTTCTTCTCGGTCACCGGCGGGGGAGAGGGAAACGGGGCCCTCCGAGGGCAGGCCGGAAGCCCTCCAAAGCCCGAAGGCTGTGTCCCGGGCCTGGCCCAGCCCAATGACCAATGGCCCAGACGTGCCTGCAGCTGGGTAACAGAGGCTCCCGTGGGGCTGTGGGGAGCAGGGAAAGACCTGGCGAGGCTGAAGTGGGGCCAGGGAAGGCTGAGCACCCACGGCCTGGGGGCTGGTTCTCCTGGCCTTGAGGGTTTTCTCTGTGCCGTAAGCCCGGGCCAGGCCCACCTGCTTGCAAATGGGAAATAATCTCCCTTCACCCATCCCGGTGAATGCACCACAGGCAAGTGAAGGTGGTGGTGGCCCGCTCCGACCCACCGGGGCCCGAGGAAACGGACAGACACTTAGGCCCCATGTCCTTCTCTTTCTGTGACTCCCCATCGGCTCCCTGGGTTTCAGCCGTGTGGCCCCAGGATCTCTGAGTTTCGAGGGACCCGTCTGTCAGGTGGCCCCCTGTTTCCTAGGATGTGGGGCCGATGGAAAGGGTCAGCAATGGCTTCCCCTTCCTCCCGGGCTCAGCTCCCAGTCCCGCCTCTCAGGCAGGCGGGCAACCTCACCCCTGTCCCCCTACAGAACTTTGGAGCACCTTCGTTTGACGACAAGAAGCTGGAGGTGGTGGCTGTGTTTGGCAGCATCCAGATGGCCGTGTCCCGAGTCATCAACCTTCAACATCACCGCATTGCCCAGGTAGGCAGCGGGGGGCCGGGCAGGGGCCCAGCGGAACTTACCGGGCCTTGGAACGAGGGCATACACGCTCGTGTGTATGGGCCTAGTGCCGTACACGGAGCTCGGAATAACGAGGCCTGGGCCCTCCGGGTTCCCCTGGGCTAGGTCAAAAGCGTTAGGTGAGCGCTCGGTGTGGTCCAGGCACGGGGCGGAGCCCCATCTTGGCCGCCCTCCGGCCTCCTTTGACCTATGGGACGTGCTCACTTCTAAAGGCCCTCAGCTGACGGGCAGGCAGCCCCTCTGGGGCCTAATCCAGCTCTAGACCCTGAAGCTATGCCGGCAGGGTCTGGTGGGTTCCGAGCTGGGGCTCTCCCTTCTCATCTACCGGCCTCTCTGTTGCTTTGCCAGTGCCGTGTGGTCAAGATCACCATCTGTGGTGACGAGGGGGTCCCTGTGCAAGTGGATGGAGAGGCTTGGGTCCAGCCCCCCGGTATCATCAAGATTCAGCACAAGAACCGTGCCCAGATGCTGACCAGAGACCGGGTGAGACGTCGATTCGTTCTCAATGCCTTAGCGAGAGCAGGACTTTCTGCCCATTGATTGTCCAGACACCATCCCCTCTTTCTCCTCCTTTTAATAAATTTCCGCTTCTTTGTTCCGTGAGCTCACGAGCGTTACCGTACAGCACGAATAAATACTGGTACGGATAAATGGTGTGTGTGCAAAACGGTGTTCCCGGGAGGGACGCGTGATCACAGTTTGGAGGCGACTGCGTCTCTACCCTGGCTGAAATCTTAGAAACGAGGGGGCGGACGGGGCCCCCCCGGCAGCGGGAGATGCCGCCTTCCCCTTACAGTCGTGCGCCAAGTAAGGTAATGCTAAGGTCACGCTAATCACGACCGAGAAAGCGACCGAAGAAGTTGACGGGAGCATAGACAAAAACAATCTTAGAGCACTTCTGCAGGGGGCCGTGGAGCTGGCCTCCACTCCGGGCACCCAGAGCAAGGGAGGCACGGGCTCCTCTCTTACTTGCCTTTCTTTGCCATTGTCCTCACCTGCAGGCCTTTGAGAGTACCCTCAAGTCATGGGAAGATAAGCAGAAAGGGGAAAGCTACCGATCGCTCCGACCCCGGCTCAACTCCCAGCAGTCCATGGAGTACCTCACCGAGGACGAATATAGACTGTTGCAGCGCTTCGCCCGCTCTGCCGACATCCTCGTCACCAGGTAAAGTGACCGCTCTTTGAGAGAGACCCGGGGCTGAGGGGGAGAGGCAGGAGGGCAGGCCCCAGCAAACTCAGGGATAGGGAACTAGCCTCAATTGGGAGTCCCCAAACCTCGCTTATGGTCCTGGCTGGGCCACTAATTGACCCAGTGAGGGGAAGTCCCTTCCCGCTCATTGGACCTCACGGTGCCATAGGGGATGAGGCCAGAGCTCCCGGCCGGGCCCACGTTTGGGATCCCGCCGTCTTCTGCCCTCTGGAGGATAGCTTTCAGGCCTGCAAAGCCTGTAACTGCCCTGTAGTGTGGGAAAAATAGCCTCCCTGCCTCCCTTTCCTCCTTCCCATCTCTCTTCCCTCCTACCTTCTTTCTGTTCTCTCCTTACCGCCTTCCTTTCCTCCTTCTTCTCTTCTCCAACTCTTGTTTGCTTCCTCTCCACTCCCCTTACAATCCCCCTTTTTTCTTTTCACCTTCCTTTTTCACTTTCCTCCCTTTTTCCTTCTTTTCTTCTTACTCTCCTTTCTTCCCTCTTTCCACTTTTTCATCTTCTTCCTTCTTTCCCCCGCCCCTCCTTCTTCTCTTCTTTCATTTCACCTTCTTGCTGTTCCCTCCTTCCTTTCCACTCTCCATCCCTTTCATTTTACTTCTTCTCTTCCCTCCCTCTTTCCTTCCTTTCCTTCCTCTTTCCCTTGCCACCTTCTCTCCTCCAACTCCCTACTATCTTCTCTTTCCTCTTTCACCTCTCTTATATTCCCTCCCTCCCACCTTCCTTCTGTTTCCTCCTTCTTTTCCTCTCTCCTTCTCTTTCACCTTACTTCTATTCTCTCCCTCCTTCTTCTCTTCTTCCTCTCCTTTCCTCCCTCCCTTTTTCTTCTATTTTCTTCTATTACTTCTTCTGCTCCCTTCTTTTTCTCCTTCCTTTTCCCTACTTCTTTTCCCTCTTTTTTCTCTTCTTTCCTGTGTCCTCCATCCCTCTTTTACTTGACTACTTCTCTTCCCTCCCTCTTTTTTCTCCTCTTTCCTTCCTTTCTTCCTTGTCTCTTTCCTCTCTTTCACCTTGCTTCTATTCCCTCCCTCCCTCCCATTCACCTAACTTTTGCTACCTCAGTCCCTTCTTCTTGTCTACTTCCCTCTTTCCTCTTCCACTTCCTTCTGTTCCCTTTCTCCCTACTTCTCTTCTTTCCTTCCTTTCCTCCCTCTCTTTCACCTTGCTTCTGTTCCCTCCTTTCCTTTTTGCCCTTCCTTCTTCTGTTCCCTCACTCCCTCATTCTCTTCTTTCCTGTGTCCTCCTTCCTTTCCTCTCTCTTTCCCTTGCCTCTTCCTTCTCATCTTTCCTTCCTCCTTCCCTTTCTTACTTCACCATCCTTCTTCTGTTCCCTGCTTCTTTTCCTCTCTCCTTCCTTTTTACCTTATTTCTTCTATTCCTCCCCTTCTTCTTCCTCCTTCTCTTTCACTTTCCTTCTGTTCCCATCTTTTGTTCATTCCTTTCCTCTCTCCTTCTCTTTTTTCCTGTGTCCTCCCTCTCTTTCTTCTTTCCCTTTACTTCTTCTGAAACTTTTGTCCCTCTTTCTTCTCCTCTTTCCTTCCTTTGCTTTGTCTCTTTCTTCTCTTTCACCTTCCTTCTGTCTCCTCTCTCTCTCCTTCCCTTACCCCTTCTTTTTTTCTCTCCCCATTCACCTTCCTTCTACTCTTCTTTTTCTCCTTTCCTCCCTCTCATTTACCTAACTTCTTCTGATACCTCAATCCCTCCTTGTCTAGTTTGTTCCCTTTTTCCTTTCACCTTCCTTCTGTTCCCTTTCTCCCTCCTCTTCTTTCCTCCCTCTCTCTTTCACCTACCTTTTTTGTTCCCGACTCCCTCCTTCTTTTCTTCTTTCTTGTGTTTTCCCTTGCCCTTTTCTTTTTCTATTCCTTCTCTTCTCCCCTTTCCCCTTACTTCTTCTGCTCCTTCCTCGTTCACTTTACTTCCTTCCCATCTTCTCTTCTTTATCTCCTTTCTACCCCTTCACCTTACTTCTTCTGTTCCCTTTTTCCTTCATCTCTTTTTTCTCTCCTTTCCTCCCTCTTTCCTCTTCCTTCTTCTGTTCCTTCCCTCCTTCCTTCTTTCTTTTTACCTACCTCTTATTCCTTCTCTGATTCTTCTCCTCATTTCTTACATCTTCTTCCTGTACTCTCCTTCCTTTACTCTCCTTCTCATTCACCTTACTTCTTCTCTTCCCTCCCTCCCTCCGTTTCCTCTTTCCCCTTCCTTCTTCTGTTGCCTTCTTCTTCCTCCTCCCTTTGCTCTCACTTCGTTGACCTCTTTCCCTTCACCTTACTTCTGCTATTCCCTCCCTTTTTCCTTCATCTCTTCTTTGTCTTTTTTCCTCCCTCATTCCTATTACTTCTTCTGTTTTCTCTCTCCTTCTTTCTTTCCTTTCACCTCCCTCTCCTCCTCTACCTTCTGTTAACCCTTCTGTCCTCCTCCACCCTTCTCTTCCCCTTTCTCCCACTCCTCTTTCTATTCTTCAGCCTTCTATCCGTCTTCTATCCTTCTACTCCCTCTCCTCTTTCTTCTCTTTCCCTTTCTGTCCCCCTTGGTTCCCTCTTCTCCCTCTCCTCTTCTCCCTTCTGTCCTCCCTATTTCCCTCGCCCCTCTTCTCCCTTCTATCCTCCCTCTTCTCTTACTCCTTCTGTCCCTCTTCTTTCATTCTTCTCCCTCTCCTCTTCTCCCTTCTGTCCTCTCTCTTTTCCTCTGCCCTCTTCTCTCATTCTTCTCCCTCTCCTCTTCACCCTTCTATCCTCCCACTTTTCCTCTCCCCTCTCCTCTTCACCCTTCTGTCCTCCCTCTTTTCCTCTCCGCTTTCTTCTCCTTTCTCTTTTCTTCTCCCCTCTTCCCTTCTCCTTTCTGTCCTTTTCTTTCCCTCTTCTCCCTCTCTTCTCCCTTCCGTCCTCCCTCTTTTTCTCTTCCCCCTTCTGTATCTCTTCTTTCCCTCTTCTTTCTCTCCTCTTTCTTCTCTTCCCCCTTCTATCCTCCCTCTTTTCCTCTCCCCTCTTCTCTTCTCTGTCCCTCTTCTCCTCTCCCCTCTCTTCTTTACCCTTCTGTCTTTCTTTTTCCCCTCTTCTCCCTCTTTTCTTTCTTCTATTCTCTCTTCTTTTTTCCCTCTTTAACT
>JAJPUD010010326.1:38980-63603 GCA_023553655.1 Myrmecobius fasciatus | reverse complement strand
CTTTAGGCACAGCATCACAACACTGGGGGTAGGACATTTGGTGAGAAAAGTAGAGGGATTATAGAATTGAGATGGGATTGAATTTCTTTTCTTTGGGCAGCTTTAGTATTGCTTAGAACTCTATTTAGACTCAGAGTTATTGGAATAAGTCTGCTAGGGTGTTCAGCCCAATGATTAGAGAAAGCAAAGAGTTGGAATTATATATGAGAAGCTCTACATCTTTCCTGGGCTGGTAGACAAGTCACCATATTACAAATACAAACTGAAAAAATATCCTTGAGAATTCAACAAATTAACTGCATTGGAATTGGAATCATATCACAGACCGGAGTTGTCTATAATTGTCCAAATATAATTAATTTATGTAAAAATTCAACAAATTAACTGCATTGGAATTGGAATCATATCACAGACTGGAGTTGTCTATAATTGTCCAAATATAATTAATTTATGT
Organism: Myrmecobius fasciatus; assembly: GCA_023553655.1. Classification (NCBI taxonomy): domain Eukaryota; kingdom Metazoa; phylum Chordata; class Mammalia; order Dasyuromorphia; family Myrmecobiidae; genus Myrmecobius; species Myrmecobius fasciatus. Next base: position 63,149 of record JAJPUD010010326.1, on the reverse strand, counting down.
AAAAATAAGAACAATATTTTTATAGATGTCACTATAAAAATGCTCCGTAATCTCCAAATTGCTTAAAACAAAAATCTTTCGAATACATACTTGGCAAAAGACATCAAAATTGGGTGGGACTAGGATAAATATATGTCCCTGTCATCCTGTTTGCCACTGGCTTTGTACTAAAGTTGCTTTCAGTGAGTGCAGAGAAGATGAACTTAGATCTTGAGATTTTTATATAACTACTAAAAACAGAGATTTTAAGCATTTGTGCAAAGCTTCTGTCGAAAAGTAAGTATAAAAAAATAACATCTCAATACAGACTTCTCCCAGGACAATTTTTATTGAACTCTATTGAACTAGATAAGAACATTTAAAAAATAATAACAAAAACAATAATAATAATAATAACTTAAAATCTTCTTTAAGGTTTTCAATATGTTTTATAGACATGCCATTTGATCATTACATTAACTCTGTGAGGTAGATGCTAAAACTATTACAGAAGTTTAAAGAATGAAAATTATTTGTCCAAAGACATACAACTAATGCCAAAAGTAGGACTTGAACTCAGACCTCCGATGATTCCAAATCTATTATTCTTCTTATTTCACCTTTTATACATTTGTATCACTTACAAATCTTTAACACATGGTGTTTCAGAGATAGCTTGGCATACTTCAATCAACAAGTAGACTTTAAATAAAAAAAATCTTGGATTTAAAGCCTACCTTTGATTCCTATAAGCTTGGTGACTACTATTATTACTACTGCTACTATTACCACCACCACCCCTACTACTACAAATACTATTACTGATAATAATAGCTAGCATTTATATAGTACTTTATTATTTGCAAATCAGCTTACAAATATTATCCTCACAACAGTTGATAGTTGGGTGTTTTTATCGCCATTTTTAAATGATAGAACTGAGTCAGGGAAAGCCTAAATTCATATAGTAATTAAAGTGTCTAAAGTCAAATTTGAATTCAGATCTTCCTGACTTCAAGTCCAACACTCCATCTATTATATCATGTTAACTCTCAGATCCTCAGTTTTCTTTCCTGTAAAATGGGAATACCACTACATATATTCCTTGCCAATAATAAAGCAAAAGATTTAATGTGAAAGTCAAATAAGATGGTGTATATAAAGCATTTTTCAAACTATTAAGTTAAACTTTTTTTTTCAAAAACCAGAAATCCATTTTCTTTCTCTCCTGTCTCCCCACCTTGATAAACAAAGAAACAAAAAATCATTGTAACAAATATGCCTAGTAAATCAAAACAAATTCCCTCAATGGCTATGCCCAAAAATGTATGTAAAATTCTGAATATTCAGTCTTTTACTTTTCTGTCAGGAAGTAGGTAAAATTCTTCATCATGTAACCTAGGGAGTCATGGTTGGTCATTGCACTGATCATAGATAGTTCCTAAGTCTTTTAAAGTTGTATGCCTTTACAATGTTTTTGTTATTATATTATTCTACTAGTTCTGCTCACTTTACTCTGACTCAGTTCAACAGTCTTCCCAATTTTCTCTGAAACTTTCTCTTTTATCATTTCTTAGGGCAAAATAATATTACATTGTATTCTTCTCCTATATTTTGTTCAGTCATTTCCCAAATAATGAGTACCTCCTTAGTTTTCAGTTCTTTATCACCACAAAAAGAGCTGCTATAAACATTTATGTTTATGTTGATCCTTTTTGATCATTTCCCCCTTTTTCTGATCTTTCTGAGCCATAAATTTAGTAGTAGTATAGTATTTAGTCATAGTACAAATACATCAAAGCGTCACGGTTTAATGATTTTAGTTTCAAACTGCTTTCCAGAATAGTTGGATCAATTCACAACTCAACCAACAATGCATTTGTGGACTGTTTTCCCATAGCTCCTCTGGGTGGGACAGTGACCCTTACCCAAATTAAAGTCAGAGACTCTCCAGGTAAAAAGAAAAAAAGAGGTGAGATTTATTACAATCTTGCAGGGAAAGGGCAACTCCCAATAGATAAGGTATCAGTAGAAGAATACAAAGTGCAAGTTGCAAAACACAAAATGATATAGACCCTAAACACAGAAGTCCTCCCCCTTTTCTCCTTTTGTCTGGGGGAGTCCAGGCTTACACTCTAAACCTGGAAATCTATCCTAGAAACAAAAGAAAACTAGTTAAATAAATCATAATTAAGAGGTGTGTGTGGGGGAAACAGGAGGGAAAATATTCATCCAAGACAATTGAACACCTGCAGCTTTTTAGCTATGGCTCAACTTATTATTGCAAAGTCTCAAGTTATAATTAGGGCAGAGGTCTAAGCCACATCCTTATGAAAGGTCTTCATTCAGTTTATCCCATTCATCTTCCACATTTCCCATTCTCTCTCTCTCTCTCTCTCTCTCTCTCTCTCTCTCTCTCTCTCTCTTTCATTCTCTCTTCAACTTTACCAATATAATGAACATGATGTGGAACTTCAAGATTGTTTTAATTTACATTTCTCTAATGATTAGTGACTTTGAATTTTTTTCTCAATATAGCTATTGATAGCTAAGATTTCTACCTTTGAAAATTTCCTGCTTATATCCTTTGCCTGTTAATCAAGGAAGCTTTGCAATTTTAAAGCACTATGTAAATTTATTGTTATTTTGTTCTCATAGCAGTTTTGTATGTTAGGTAGAGCAAATATTATCCTCATTTAATAGATGAAGAAATATCCAGGAAATTCATTAGTCAGTCAATAAGCATTTATTAAGCAATTACTATATACCAAGCACTTTGTTAATCACTAGGGATACAAGGAAAGGCTAAAAATAATCCATGCCTTCAAGGAGCTCAGTTTTGCATTTTAAGAGGATCATTTTGACATCTGAGTAGGGGATGAACTGAAATGGGGAGATAATTTCAGCAAGGAGCCCAATCGGAATGCCATTACAATAGTCTAGGTGATGAGGGTCTGCAGCAGGGTGGTAATAGTGTCAAAATAAAGAAGAGACTGTTCATGGGAGATATTGTGAAGTAAAATCAAGATGAATTGATAACACATTGGATTTTGGGGTGTGGGTGGGCTCATAAATAAGGAGTCAAGGATGATAACTAGGTTTTAAATCTGGGTAACTTGGATAATGGTAGTCTCCTCAACAGTAACACAGAAATTAGGAAAAGGGGAGGGTTGGGGAAGATAATAGGCTTAATTTTGGACATGTTAAACTTAAGATATATATATATATATATATATGCATATATATACACACATGTATACAATTACATGTATATATGGATATACATACACATATTGTATATGATAAAAATAGATGATACAATAGATATAAGGATATAATATGGTGATAGGGCAACTGGATGGCACAGTGGATAGAGTCCCAGGCTTAGAATCAGGAAGATTCAAACTCAGATACTTGCTAGTCAATTCACTTAACCTGTTTGTCTCAATTTCCTCATCTGTAAAATGAGCTGGAGAAAGAAATGGCAAACCACTCCAGGATAAGAAAACATCAAAAGAAGTTACAAAGAGATGGACACAAGTGAAACAACTAAACAGTAACAACATAATAATATAATGATATAATGGATGTAATATAATAGACATGAAATTTACCTTAGGTTTCTTCTGGGAATAGTCACATACACAAATACATATACAAATACACACACACACACACACATACACACATACACATATTATATCCTTTTCCAGAACAATGTTTATAAGATAGACGGTATAGTCACTAAATTTGGAATTATTCGAGGCTGATATATCTGTTATTTTGATTGAATTGAACGTTCAAAGCAACTAACATATATATATATGCATATATGTATGTATACATATATATATGTTGAATTAATCTGTTGAACTGTTGACCAAATTAACTATATAGAGACAATGAAGGGATAATGGACATTTGACATTTACATCATCTGTGTGACCCTTGAAAATGTCATTTAAACCTCCCTTTGCTTCAGGAAAGTAAAACCTATCTACTAAACCACAGACTTACTTTCTGGCTTTTTGTCAAGCACATGCTAATTAGTTAGGAAAGTCTAGCTCCTGTTCAGCTGAGAAGCTATTAAACACTATGAAAAATAGCCATTTTTGAAATATCTACTGACATAACTTAAAAACATATAATTGGTCTTTCACTATTATTTATAACACCTTAGAAGCAAAAAGCTGAAGCTTCCTTTTTCCTAACAGGGTTGGGTTTTTATTCTTTTTTTTGTCCTTGTTCCTATTTTGTTTTTACTGAGTAGTTTCCTAGGCCTTTCTTGGTAACTTGGCATTGAATTCCTTCCATAAAAAGAACTCAAAAGCAGGACTCTTGGAAAACAAAACAAACAAACAAAAAAACTGCTACAAAAGAATTCCATTGATTTCATAAATAGGTGTTTTGTATTCCAGGGTTGGCTCTGCTTTTGAGGCTAGAGCTACTCTCAAAAAGCAAATTATACCACAAGAGGACACACTGTCCATGTTTTTCAGCCTCCAAACCAGACCTAGATAATTCACTTCAATGGCAGGAGAATTGTCTTTTATTTGACTTCACCTGTCAACACAGGGACTTCTCAGTACTTCTATTCTTTTTTTACTTGGAAAATTAGAATGATAAAAATAATACCACATTTATAAAGTACAGTAAGGTTTAAAAAGCACTTTATTAACAAACATTTATAAAATGCCTACTAACATGTGGGGCACCATGCCAGGTGCTGGAAATGAATACATATACAAAATTGAATCACCCAGACTCAGTGGCATACTATATTACATATATATACATATTATATATAACAATATATTGATGTAATATGATGATATGAAAAATAATAACATAATAAAATAGAATAATTATTAATATGAACAATAAAGTATTGCATGGGATAAAGCATGAGATCAGGAATCAAGAAAATTTGATTTTAAATCTGGTCTCAGCTATTTACTAGCTGTATGACCCTAGGCAAATCATTTAATTCTGTTTGCCTCCATTTCCTCATTTGTAAAATGAGTTGGAGAAGAAAATGACAAACTGCTTCAGGATCTTTGCCAAAGAAAATCCCAAACAGGATTATGAAGAATAACCGAACACAACTAAAATGACTAAACAACAACAAAAATAATTAACATAACAATGTAGGCATTCTTATGTTGTATTTTGCTTTCATGAGCTGCTTTGATTTTATGTTAGCTCTGTATTCTTGGAAGCATGGACTCAGAGTAATAGAGATATAGAGCTGAAGAGACCATTTAATGCAAGTGACCATTTTTCAGATGAGGAAACTGAGATGAGAAGTGACTTGCCCACATTTACAAGCTTCTGAAGTGAGATTTGAACCTTATTCTTTGGACTCCAGTGCTAGACCTCTTTCTCTTATTCTCATTTTTTAGATGAGGAACCTAAGCTGTCACACATAGAACTATCAAGACTAGGAATCAGACTTTACCAAGTTCAGAACTACTGCTCTAGTTAAAATAATAATGCTAACTTTTCATTCAGGTCCACTATATCTTAAGCACTGAAAAGAGCAAATTTGATCCCTACACATGAAATAGAGAAAGCACAGGTTTGGAAAACATATTGTATAAATGTAAACAAGTCAAGATAGATTTTCTAAAAAATGGGTTGATCAAATCTGTGAGCCACCAGACTTGATATTACCCTCTTAAAGTTGGTATGGCACCTGCTGTTGCTTCCTACTTTATTAAAGGGAACTTCCTTTTATGTGAAATTAAGCTAAAAATGCAACTAGCAAAGTAATTGCCACTCCAAAATGTAATTTTTTTGTCAAAGGCAACAAAAGGCAGCAGAGTTTTTGCTTGCACCATAAATCCTTTGCTTTTTGTTGATGAATTAGCCTTAGGATTTTTTTTTTTCCCAGTTTCACTCTCCTCTTAGTAATGCAGCAAACACCCTGGAAGTCCACCATTAAATGGTTGTATGGGATTAAGTATGAGGCCTGAAATGATACTTATTGGACAACAGCTTTCTCAGAAATAAGAGGACAGGTGATCACATTCAAGAAATATACATAATAAAGCTTGCAAGATGGGAGGGTGGGATGGTAAAAATGATGCATAATTCATCGGGGGGAATTAATCAAGTTCTCTTTCCTTTACCCATTGCAATTACATGGAACACACATAGTCATCAGCTTTCTTCTTCTTCTCTCTGCTTCCTTCCCTAGCATAGGATAAACTCTGGTAATGGCTATATTTGAATGAGGAACTATTGAAGGCTGGAATCACATTCAGTACATTACCTAAGAAATGTGTATCTTCTCTGCACCGTCATTGTGGTAAGGTTTTCCGTCGATTGGTGGGGAGTTGGGGAAAGAACGGCAGGGGTTGCTGTGCATTAGAGCAGAGATTGGGGAAAATTATTTTTCTTCATGCTTGGCTAGGCCCTAGTGTGAAGAAGGGACCCGGCTTAGAGTGTATGGCAGATTGCAGATAATAGAAGCTTCATTTCCAACTGACCTTCCATGCATTCTGTCAGGTCTATGGAGGAAGGAACAATGGAAGCCATCTCAGGAAAAAGCCAGTGCTGAATGCTTAGGCGAAAGCTCCAGTGGAAAGAGAAGGAAAAGACAAAAGCAAAAGACAGGCCTTCGCCTTGAAATGGTTTCTATAGTCCCCACCAAAAAAGCCCCATTGAGCGAAGAACAAAGTCTGGTAATGAAGCACATATTTCTCATACAGGCGAGAAACAGACCCACACACCCACTCCTGCACATATTGCATTGTGCAGACAAGGACCTCCTGGCCCACAGATATGTTTCTAAGAAAAAGAAACTCAAGTTCAAAAAATAGCTCTTTCTCTATGGTCCTTTAGCTCCAGTTCTGGGTTAAAGGAAAACATAAGCAGTAGCTCTCTCAAAAAAGGGGGTGAGGCAGTAATGCAAAACTAATTCTAGTTATTTAAAAGGAAAGGAGTTAAAAGAAGGGTTGATTTGGGGAAGCTTAAGAGCCTTTCCTATTTCATACCTTAATTTATTCTATTGCTTTGAGTCTTCTTTCCCTGACAAGAGTCAGAAGTCAGAGGTTCTCTCTAGAGGATGATGTAGGAATTTAGGTACCTTTAAAGGAACAAACATGTGACAGTCTCACCTGTTTGGATTGTTTAGATTCATTCACAGCCCACTACAACTCAGAGCAGAGGTGAAAGTTCCTTGGACTGGCAGGCACTCAGTTTGAAGCTTTGTTGGAAGTAATGGTTTTTGTAGCTCAGGAAGACATCAGCACTTGTCACTCAGCTTCTAGTGAAGTGTTGCCATTATAGATAGTCCAGTATATTGCATTAGGATTTTATTAATATTGGGTCAAGCTAAAATGGCTTAGCACTGGAGCAAGACTCAGTTTCTTCTGTAAGACTGCTATATCTATTCAACCTTCTTCCCACTACTCTCTGAGAGAATTCTTCCTCCTCATTCAGGTGGAAATTTTCAGGGTCTCCCAGGCACAATCTGCTTATTCCAACTTCAATACAGTTCCTTTATGATTCCCTATCTTTGCCATTTATCCAAATCCTATTCATCCCATACATGGGGAACAATATGATACAAAACCCTACAAATTGATGTACTAAAATTGGCACAGACCACCTTTCATGGGGCTTAACAACTATAATTTTTTAAGTCACAGGATGGACATTGCTCAACTGGTGACCCAATGGGTTAGGAAATATGCATGCTTACTTGAAAAGTCTGAAGTAAGAATTTGAAAAAAGGGTAGAGATTGACAAAGTGCCCACTGGCATCTTTTCACTGACTACAAATTTTGAAATTTAAAATAAGTTGTCATCAAAGTGAAACCAAAATGGTAGAGCACAGGCAGCAAGGCAATTGAACCTTCTCAACTTTAACAGAATTCCTCAAATAAAAATTTGGAGCAGCAGAGCCATCAAAAGTCAGTGAGAGAGATTCTTTTAGCCTAAGATAACTTAGGAAGTTGGCAGGAAATGGAGGGATGAAGGGATGAAGACACAGTGCTGGAGACCAGCCTGCTGGTAGGCAACGCCAGTGGCAGGTGTTGGAGGGAGGTGACATAGCAGCAGCAGCAGCTTTGGTAATTTTCAATCCTTTAAATTCAATCCTTTGACCCAGCAATACCAGAACTGGGTCTGTATCCCAAAGAGATCAGTGCTAAACAAGTTGTGGTATGTGATTATTATAGAGTATTATCATGCTGTAGAAAATGAAGAGGCAAATGATTTAAGAAAGAAACAACAAAGCAAAGCAAAACAAGACAAGATCTATATGAACTAATGTAAAATGAGAAGAATAGAGAGATTATAGTTCACAGTAACAACAAAGCTGTAATGATGTGATCAACTGAGGAAGAGCTGATTACTCTGATCTATACACTGATCCAAGATAATTTCAAAGAACTCATGATGAAAAAAATGTTATCCATCTCCAAAGAGAGAACTGATGAACTCTGAATGCAAATTGAAGTATAATATTTTTTTTGCTTTTGTGTGATGTAGTCACTATAGAAATATATTTTGCATGATTTCACATGTGTAATTGATATCATGTTGCTAGTCTTCACAGTGGTGGATGAGTGAGATGTAGGAAAGAAGAGAATTTGGAATCAAATTTTAAAAAGAAAAAATGTTTAAAATATTTTTTAAAATTAAAAAAATGTTTGCTGTTTGTAAAAAAAGTGGAGTCAAATTAACATGAAGATTAAATTCAGTTTTTGAGACACAAATTTTATAACTTTAAGTTCACACTGTAGCTTTTACACTGAAAGCATTAGACTTTTATCACCGGACCTGGAGACAGGAGAGATTCAGGTTAGAGTTTTTCCTTCAAAATTCACTAGATATTTGTGCATAGGCAGTAGATATAATCCTGGGTAAACCATTATATACTTATTTCCTTATCTATAAAATAAAAATCCTACCTCACCAGGTTGCTATAAGTAGCAAAAGAAATCATTTATAATACTTCATAAGCCATAAAGCACTACAAAAATACAATCTCATATTTTTAAAACCAGTCTCTCTTTTCCTCATCTATAAAAGAGGGATAATAACTCCTATAGACAACTCTAATAATATAAGATGCAGAAGTTGCCAGTCTGCTCTGATAGAAGTTTCCTCATGCAGAGCTCCCTACAATGGCAAAGTAGGTTCAAAATTTTGGACACAAAAACAAATGATCTGCTTCTCTAGATTGTTATAAGAATTCAAAGAGCACCCCAGCTAGGTGACTGAGCAGCAGGAAACCTTGAGATGGGTGAGCCCAGGGGACCTTGCAAGTTTCTGAAGTTCTGAATATTGTGGGAACAAGACAACAGCTACTGGACAGGACAGTCACTCTAGCAAGGTCAGCAGCAGGAATGAGTTGGCACCAAGGGAAGAGGAAGCATTTGAGAGAAAGGGGCCACAGGAAAGAATATGCTTGAATCATGTTTGAATGGACTGTGCTCAGTAGCTTTTTTGTCAAGCTAGCTCTGTTTGCATTGAATCTGTTCATCTCTGCACTTTTTCTACTGTGTCCTCATCGAGGATATTCTCATTTCTTTCTCCACATAACACTTTCATCCCTCCCATTTTTATCTTTCTTTAATGAATTATCTTTCCTTAGTGGAATGTAATCTACTTGAAGGCAAGGACTTTCTGCTTGTGTTTGTATTCCCAGAACTCAACATAATGTCTGGCACATAGGAAGTCCTTGATAAATGCTTGTTGACTTGGTTTATGTTGATGATTATTTTCTACATGGAAATAATCTGACCTGTAATATACCCAATTCATATGATACAATAGGTACTTTATTTAATATCTCTGCTCACTTCGGAGAAACCAAGGACAAAGATAGAATTGTTCCAGGAACAGTCAGACTGAAGGTAAAAATGAATGAACCAATGAATGTAAGAACTGGGGTGCCTACTTCCCTTATAGGGAAATCAACCTTCTCCAAAACTGAAACATGGGTAGATTATGATAGTAGGTAATGGTTTGGAGTGAGCACAGATCAATGATTCCTATGGTCTTAGTCCCTTTAAGCCTAGTTAACCATGATCCTAGATATGTAGAAGCCCTTTGTTTGTTTTAAAGCACTATATAAATATTAATTCTTCCCAGTCTTATTTTTTAAGATGAAAAATTCAATGCAATGAGACAGAGGGAGTTACAAAGAGGTTGCAACAGTTACCAATGCTGAAAAATAGAGATTATTTTCAACACTGTAGGTAAGTATAAGTCTGATAGTGACAGTGAACATAATAATTTTATTGAAGGTAGGGGGAAAAATTTAGGAAAAGACAGCTTTGTTCTCTGTTTCAATTATTAATCTTGCAACCATGTTACATTGCCCAGAAGGTAACAATCCTCACTGCAGATTCTCCCCTCCCCTTCTAGGAAAGCAAAAGTAAATGAGGAGAAACAAAGTGATAGTAGGAATTTATTCTAGAAATCATGTTACAGGGAATATACACAATATCAACTAAAATCCATTGTGTGCAAAAAAAAATGAGCCCATCATCTTTTTCTTAAAACCAACTCCCTTTCCAGACTTCCCTGTATTTTCAGAAGTACCAATAATGTTGTGAGTCATTTCATGCTCCTGGAGCCATCCTCCATACCATTCTCACCACTACCCTTCCCATCCAGTAAATCACCAAGCCCTAATCTTCCTTTATAACATCTCTTGTACCCTTTCCCTTCCTTCTCCCACTTGCTTTGTTCAGCTTTTTATAACCACACACCCTGACCATTTTTTTTGCTTTTTGCTGAGGCAATTGAGTTTAAGTGACTTGCCCAGGGTCACAGAACTAGGGAATGTTAAGTGTCTGAGACCAGATTTGAACTCCTGACTTCAGGGCTGGTGCTCTATTCACTATACCACCTAGCTGCCCCACCCTGACTATTAATTTAAAGTCAATTCATGTGTAATTCAAGATATCACCCATGATGCCATCATCCTTTTAGAAAATGAAGGACAAACAACAAAAACAACTATGCTTTCTGCTTCTATTTTTTCTCCAGCCATCCTTCAGACATCTGTCAGATTAGTCTTTCTTTAAAATCTATTTCCACATATTATCCTTTTGCTTAAAGCAAACAAACAAGTTTTTGACAGTTCTTCATTGAGCATTTTAATTAAGTTCAAACTCTAGCCTAATAATCCTTCATAGTTTGGCCCCTATCCATTTCTTCAGCTATATCTATCACTACTCCCCTATGTGATTCCTCCACTTCAGCCAATCAGATCTACATGTTGCTGCTGAATGTTTCAAGTACATTGCTACCCTTCACCCAACTTTGTTTATATAATTTCCTGCCTAGAATACCATCTTCCTACTTTGATTTCATATAGATCTCATTCATCTTTCAAGTTCCACCTTAAGGCCCACTTCAAAGGATTTAGAGCTAAAGGTAACACTAGTGGTTATTTACTCCAAATCCACTTTTATAGGTGATGAAGCAAAAGCTGAGAGAAGCTGAGAGAGAGCTGGGATTTGCTTCAAGTAACACAAATAATCAGTGGCCATCATGATTTTCACCTGAATCCTCTGACTTCAAATCCTGTAATCTCTCATTTTATTTGTCTTCTTGACTATGTTGTAAGCTTCTTCAGGTCAAGGAATCAAGTTCATACCTCTTTGTGTTGCCCCTTTTCTTCAAAGGGATATGCACATTTTATGTTTTTTCTTTTCTTATCACTTTGATGATGTCTCAGTGCAGCAAAATGATCTACCAAGCTCCAATCTTTACTGCAAGTCAATATAGCGGATGCCAGGATCCAGAAGCATATGGGGCAGGGAATTTCCTGAGGGCAAAAAATTTTTAAACTCCTTAGCTGCTCTAAGGAAGAACTCAGAGGAAGGACCTGGCAGCCATATAGCTGATGTAAAATTATGACCAGAGAGAACCAATGACCTGGTAAATGATTACAAAAGAAGCAAAAGCAACTTGATTGTCTTCTTTCTCTCACAGAGGCTGAGCCTGGAAAGACTCAAACTCTAGCCTAACCTAACTGTGGTGAGGAGCCCCAGTCATGGTCCAGGGACAGGCCCCAGCTAGCCAACCATTCAATGGGGAGAATGAGAGGCTGGTTCTAAATCCTTTTTGCCTTTGAGGAGATGTGGCACTAGAAATCAGATGAGGACTGGAAATCTTCCCTTGAGAAAGAGAGGGTGAGATGGGGGAAAGATAGGGAATGAGAAAGAGAGACAGACAGACAGATAGACAGACAAAGAGACACAGAAAGAGATAGACAGAGACAGAGAAAAACAGAAAGACAGAGAGAGAGACAGAGGCAGAGAGACAGACACACACACAGAAAAAGAGAGAGAAAGAGAAAGAGAAACACTGAGAGACAGAGAGAGACAGACACACACACACACAGAGAAACAGACACTGAATGAGATAGACAGACAGAGAGACACACAGAGAGAATGAGAGACAGACACAGAGAGACACACAGAGAGAAACAGAGACAGAGACTGAGAGAATGAAAAAGTGAGAAAGCAAGAGAGGGGGAAGAGGGAGAGAGAGAGAAAGAGGGAGAGAAGGAGGGAAGAGAGGGAAGGGAAAAATGGAGGAAGGAAGGGAGGGGGCAGAAACAGAAACAGAGAGGAGGAAGAAATACAGAAAGACAGAGAGACACAGAGACAGAAACAGAGGGACACACAGAGAGACAGAGACATAGACACACACACAGAAACAGAGACAAAGACACACACAGAGAGACAGAGAGAAAAACAGAGAGAGGCAGAGAGCAAGATTGAGAGAGAGAGACAGATTGACAAAGAGTGACAGAGACAAAGACATATACAGAGTCAGAGAGAGATTCAGAAACAGAAAGACAGAGACTGAGAGACAGGGAGAGAGAGAGAAAGAGAGAGACAGACAGACAGACAGACAGACAGGGAGACAGACAGACAGACAGGCAGGGAGACAGACAGACAGGGAGAGACAGAGACAGAGACAAAGACAGAGAGAGACGGAGAGAGGAGGGAGGGAGAGAGAAACAGAGAGACAAAGGCAGAGAGACAAAGACAGAGAGGCAGAGACAGAGAGACAGAGAAACAGAGGGACATACAGAGAGACAGAGACAAAGACACAGAGAGAGAAACAGAGAAAGATAGAGAGCAAAATTGAGAGAGAGACAGATAGACAAAGAGTGACAGAGACAGAGATATATACAGAGTCAGAGAGACATACAGAAACAGAAATACAGAGACTGAGAGACAGAGAAAGAGACAGACACAGAGAGAGAAATGGTAGGGTTATAATGTCCTGGCATAATATCTGCTTTATTATTCCAATTTTAAGAATCTTTTCTTGCCTCCTAAATTTTACTCTCCTCAACTTTTCAAACTTTTTAGAGCTAAGTTAAGTAACTAGGTGGTGTAATAGATAGAGCATGGACCTAGAGTGAGGAAGAACTGAGTTCAAAACCAGCCTGAGATACTTACTAGCTGTTTGACCTCCAAGATGGCACCCAACTGAAGTATCATTTGGAAGAAGCTTCTGGGAGCTATGTTCTAGGGATGGAAAATAAGGTGATAGGGAAGAATGGATAAGAATAGATTTCAGTCTGTGACTTGGATTATGAGACAAAGGTGAGCAAGAACGGTGTGATAATCAGGACTTAACAACTAGGAAGATTCAATCACAAGAGAAATAAGGCATGTGCAGAATAAGAAATTAAATTAAGCTACTCGTATCAGAGTCATTATTGGTAAAGCTGAGACAAACAATTTGTAATGCTTGTCTAACTGGCTGAGTTCCACAATTAGCATTGTTCTTATTCATTCATTCATTCATTCATTCATTTATCTATCTATCTATCTATCTATCTATCTATCTATCTATCTATCTATCTATCTATTTTGGTGTGTGATCATTTCCAGGTCAATTAGCACCATTCTTATTCACTCATTCATTCATTCATCTATCTAGCTGTCTTATTTATCTATTCTTTTCTCTAAATCTCTCTCTGTCTCTGTGTCTGTCTTACTGTCTCTTTATGTTTCTGTCTCTTTCTTTTCTTTCTGTCTGTATCTCTCTGTTTCTGTCTCTATCTCTCTGTGTCACTCTGTCTTCCTCCCTCTCTCTGTCCCTCTCTCCCTCTCTCACTTCCTACCTCTTCCCCCCCATCTCTCTATCTCTCTTGTCTGTCTGTCTGTCTCTGTCTCTCTCTGTCTCTCTCTGTCTCTGTCTCTCTATCTTTATCTCTGTCTCTCTCTGTCTCTGTCTATCTTTGTCTTTCTCTCTTTCTCACACCTCCCCCCACACACAATCCTTCCCCTGTGGATGTCACCATTTTTTCCCATCCCACTTTCCAGGAGTCCCTGAGGATATGATATGACTTTCTTTTTAGTGATCACCTATATTCCTCTTCTAGTGGGAGTGTGTGTGTTGGAGGAGAAGAATGAAAATTCTTTTAAACATGTCTCAGGAGAAATGATGGGAAAAGAAGGTGTCTGAGGTTACTGCTTCAGAGAAGGCTGACTTCTGCTCACTTACAAACCTATAATCAGAAACTGCTGGCTCCTCCTATGTCCAAGATAAACTAGATTTCTTTGTCTTCTCTAGTTGGGTGAACTACAATAGTATGCATCAATAAAATCTTCTTTGTTCATCTTAGACCACCCAGCTGGTAGTCCCAGTGATTAGAAAGAAAAATCTATTTCTCTTTCTCTTTGTGGATCTGGCTGACCACAGCCTCCCTCTCATCTGCATTTAATCTGGCAGGAACACACACATACAATGAAAAATATCTTAGAGAAACCAGTTTCTTTTGAAAATGTGTGCATATGGAACAAGCTTCTGAATTTTTTCTTTTCAGTGGTTAGGAGGGAGAGAGAGAAAAACATTGATAATTGGTAACTGAAAAAGGAAAATCATATTTAAAAAGATACATGGGCCAAATAAAGCAAACAAACTTTTAAAAATGATATTTTCCCAATTGCATATAAAGACAAAAACAAATTCTTAAAAGAATGAATATTGACGTATAAACTCAATAATAAAGCCAGAATGATAAAAGGCATAGTAAGGTAAAAAAAAAGACTCATTTTAAGTAACAGGGACAATCTATTTTGCTCTGGTTTAGTTTGGTTACAGTCTTTTCTTAGCATCACATTCCCAATGAGGTCAGGGGCAGCAGGAACCATGGTAGCAGTGATATTGCATGACCTTATCATCCCCATTAATACTGTTGAGGATCTCAGTCTTACTTCTCGCCTTTCCTGAAATTTTTAGTATTTCTCCCCCTTTAGAATGAGGAGAGAAGATACTTTCATAACCTCTCTGATCTTTGATTCTGAAGAAACTGAACATTTCTGTTCTGTTCTGTAAGTATTCATCTCAATCACACTCCAACTCTTTAGGTAAAAAGGAACTGTACACATTAGCTGACATTTACCAAAAGCTTGCCAGACATTGTTCTCAGGACTTGAGATAAAAAAATAAAAAATGCTGCTGGCTTTAGTAACCTCTCCCATGGATATTATAAATACTGTTACCTTGCTACAGTGGATCCTGGGAAAGTGGGAAGAGGATGTGCTATATAACAAATGGAATAGGAACATATAATGGAGACAAAGTAGGGAATTAGGCAAAGGTTGTTAGGAAAATTTTCAGCTGGGAGAATCTAGGAAGACCTCAACTGAGATGAGACGCTAAAAAATTAGTTTTTTTTAAAGCAAATGTACATTTGACATTCAAATAACAGTTATGTTTTCTATAGCGGAGTTAGAAGTTTGGTAATTTACCACAAGAAAGCCTCTGTGTTTGATACCCTAACTTTCCAGGTGATCTTCAAGATCTTTCCAAGACAATTCAGATGGAGGCAATTCACTTCCCTGGCATGGCACTGCTATACAGTACAGGTTTCACAGGTATACAGCAATTAGGTCCACACAATGGCCCTTCGGTTTGGGAGTCAGTCTAATACCTCTTCTCTCCCATACTTTCCTTTGTAATCTTCCAAACATTGAGCTAGCTCAGGCAATGCATGTATCAATCTCATTATCAATGTATACATCCCTGGGAAGTATTTTGACAGGGTAAGTAACCTTATCCACAGTATTCAAAATGTTTTCATCTGCTGTGCAACCAATGGTTCCTTGCATGAATGCCATGGTGCCATGTTTTCTTGGTGTTAATTGTTGCCAAAATTAGCACAAGCAGCAGATGAGTGATCCACACTTTATTGCATCTCGGCTTCAGAGGCTGCATTGAGTGCACAATCATCTGCAAACAAAAAATCATGCACCAGCTTTCCCTCCACTTGCAGTTTTTTAAAGTTAAATAATTTACCATCAGTGTGGTAACTGACCTTGATGCTGTATTTTCCTCATTAAAGGTATCTAACAACATTGCTGAAAGTATCACAATAAAAAGCTTGGAGACAAGCATACAGCTTTGTTTTGCTCCATTGGTGACCAGGAAAGTGTGAGAACATTGTCCATTATCCAGAACCAGGGCAAGCATGCCATCATGAAACTGGCATATGAAACTGAAGAACTTCTCTGGACAACCAAATTTTGACAAACACAATAAGGAAATCTTTAAGGGAAAGCAATGAACTGATGAGGGCAGCTAAGGCTGGAGATGAGTTGTTTTTTTGTTTTTGTTTTTTTGGGGTTTTTATTTCTCACTCCTCTGCATACTGAAGATGCAAAAGGGGAAGTTTCAGGAGAGAAGAAACAGGTATGCTTAATTGCAGTAGGGAGCCCAGACTCTGTCTTAAATATAATAAAAGTTTAATTTTGAAATAATAAATCTTTGCTTATTAAGAAAAGTAAGTTCTCTGGATAACATCAATTTGAAACTTTTGAACTTTTACAAATTGTTTTTTAAGATGGGACTACTAGATCATTGGGGCAGGTAGGTGGCACAGTTTATAGAGAGCCAGGCCTGGACTCAGAAAAACTCATCTTTCTAATTTCAAATCTGACCTCAGACACTTACTAGCTATGTGACTCTAGGCAACTCACTTAACTTTGTCTCAGTTAATTATAAAATGTGCTGAGAAGAATATAGCAAACAACTTCAATATTTTTGCTAGGAAAACTGCAAATATGTCGTGAAACAAAATCTGATGTTTTTCCCACACCTACTTTTAGAAGTATTTTGACATTTTTATTGACCATCAGGGCCAAGACAGGGATGGAAGTGGCTGGTTGGTCAGCTTCTTCAAGGTTTCGAGAATAAAAATTAAATCAAATCAAAACAACAACTAGCATTTATATAGTACTTTAAAAGTTATTAAAAGGAAATTCAAAGAAGAGCTTTAAATGAGTTAACACCTTGTGAATCAGATTATGTTTTTGTGCTAGTGGGAAGTATATACCTAAGAAGGTATATCTAGATCTAGCTGCTTTAATATGTGCAAGAAAAGGAGAGGACTGCTTTATTTTATTTTTCAGCTTTCTGGTTTTATTAGGTGTTTTCTTTAACAAAATGAAAAGAGCAATCATTTTTAAGAAAATAACTATATATTCACAACAAGATACCCCACATTTAGAGAAAAATTTTCCATTAAATGAAGATATCCAGCAGACAGTCAACTATCTCTCAGTAATAACTTGTGGAGGAGGAGAATACCTTTTGATACAGTCTGCTCTAGGATCCAGTCATTTTAGAGATTGTCTTATAATTTGTTAAAGAGAGAAGAACTTAGCAAAGAAATTCCTGACAATGGTCAGGAATAAATAAGAGACACATATGACTATGTTAGGATATATCCTTTCTTTTTCTTCTCTTCTTTGAACTGAGATTGTTCACTGAGTTAATAACTACAGACCCTTGAAATTTCTCCACTGAAGCAAACAGAAGTTTCAACTAATTCCAATTCTTGAATTGACTTTATATTTTTCCAACTTCAAGTTGGAGTCAATCCCCAACTACATTGTAAAATAAGATAGAACTCATAGTCTAAAATTTTTCTGAGACTCAGAGAATGTAAGTGACATGCCCAGGATTACACAGTTAACAAATATCAGAGGCAGGATTTGAACACACATCTACCCAATTCCAAGTCTAGAACTCTTTTTAATATGAGCTGACCAAAGTTTTTTTAATTGCTCCAAGTGCTATTCCAATCACATCCATGCTCTGAATACACACACACACACACACACACACACACACACACACACACACACGAAAGACAGAGACAGAGACAGAGATAGAGAGACAAAGAGACAGAAAGACAGAAAACAGAGAGACAGAGACAGAAAGACAGAGAACAGAGACAGAGCAAAACAAAGACAGAGAGAGATGAAGACAGAGACAGAGAGAGACACAGAGACAGACAGACACAGAGAGAAACAGAGACAGAGGAGGGGAGGGAGAGAAAGAGGGAAGGGAGAGGGAAAAGGAGACCCTTGTTGCTTCTTACTGGGTTGCCAGTCCCTTTGCTGCATAGCAGACTTCCCAGATGACTACAGATCCCTTAGAATTAAGAGGTCTAAAACTGTGTTCTACATATACCCTAAAAGATGCTTATTCCCCGTGAATGAAATATTGCACGAATATGGGATACCTAAGTCTTGGTAAGAAGTTGAGAGAAAATTCTCTCAAAATATAATGGGCAGGGAGCGCGCCTATCTGGATCCAGACCTCCTCATATCTCTTACTCTGTCTGACAAAGTGTGTCCAGTTCACTTTATTATTTATTTATTTTATTTTTAACTTAAGAAATAAAATAAACATTTCCAAAAAAATACAGTAGAATAGAAAAAAAAATTATACATGAAGCTGTATATCTATCATATATTACTTGCTATTTTTAAAGTATACAATAAAGTTATCATATAACTTTCTTTTTTCTTTTTTTTTATTTTCCCTTCCCCTTCCCTAGAGAAGGCTACCATTAGGTATGCTTATGTATGTGTGTGTATATACTATTCTATACATATCTCTGTGTATCAGTTCTTTCTCTGGATGCAAGTAGTATCTTCCTTTATATGTTCTTTGTAATTAATTTGGCTATTTATAATAAAATGTCTTAGCCATTCAAAATTGTTCTTAAAACAACATTTTTGGGGCAGCTAGGTGACACAGTGGATTGAGCAGCAGCCCTCAAGTCAGGAGGACCCGACTTCAAATCTGGCCTCAGACACTTAACACTTCCTGGCTGTGTGACTCTGGGCAAGTCATTTAACCTCAATCGCCTCAGCAAAATAAATAAATAAATAAATAAAATTTTAAAAAATTACTTATAATGCCATTACATAAATCTTTCAACAAAAAGATCTAAATTTTGTTTTTTGGTCATGTTTCAGGCTCTATTCTCAGGCAATATCACATCAAAAGATATTGAGGTTTATTGTCTTTTGCTATACTACATTCTGCCAATTTGGTTTTTAAAAATGATGCTATCAATGTGCAATTCCATCAGCAATGAATGAATGTATCTGTGTTTATAGAACTCCTCCATTGAGTTTCTTTGCTTTTAACTACTTTTTTGGGCTAATTTGATGGTTATAAAGTAGTGTTATCTTGCTACTATCTTTGAGTATTAACTTTCTTTTCCTTACCTCTCACATCCTATTAGTTGCTAGTCAGTAATTTCATCTCCCAAAAATCTCCTCTCTTCTCTCTCTTACTTTCTCAGTTTAAACCCTCATTACTATGAACTTAGCATATTACAATAGCTTCTTTATAGATCTTGACACTTTCTGCCCCCTCCAATCTGTCCTTTATACCTTTGGCAGAACCTTTTTTATACATAGATATAGTCATATCATGCCTCTGCTCAAAATTGTTCAGTGAATTCTCTTACATGAGATTGAAGGTCCTCCATATACTGATTCCAAGTGAACTTTCAAGTCTTACCTCAAATTCTTCTCTTCCCCCATGGACACTTTGTCTCTGCCAAACTGTCCAATTTTCTATACCTCAAGTAGGCTCTTCATTCTAACACCTTTCTCCCTGCCCACCCTATTCCCCTTGGTTTGTTGAATTCCAATCCATCTTTTAAAATTTAACATAAATGCTTTTCCTTCAGGAAGCCTAATCCCTGGTCAGTATTGACTTATCTCTTCAGACATCAAATCAAACTTATTTTATAACATTCTAATCCATTTATCATCTCAAATTGAGTAAAACATTTGTATTGGTCCTTATAATAATCTGTAAGTTCTTTGAGGACAAGAACCATGACACTCTGAATACAATAGTCCCTTAATGAATGTTGATTGGTGTTTAAGATGATAGAGATAATGAGTATGATTATGAAACAGGGAAATTGATCTTTTGGCTCATAAAGGCAAGATAGGCGTTTCTGACACCATTCAACAAGGCTAGACAATTTATTTCTGAAGCAGAGCATCATTGAATCTCCAATAACTTGATGATGCACTTTCTCCCCTTCTGAGGCTTTTTATAGTCAAGTTCTAACATTAAATTAATATAGACTTCTAGGTTGGTGTTTCTAAACTGAAATAACTAATTGCCAGGAGGGAGAGCAAGGAAGCCAAATAAGGCTATTAATACACAGAATTGCTATTTTTATATAGTAAATGCATCACTTTCTTTTTTTATAATTTCTTTTGTATAATAAAAGATAGCTTTAGTAATTTATGTTATTTAAGAAATGGCAATGTAAACTACTCCCTTTTATTTTTCTATTTTTTGCATTACTTTTTGTTTCTCTCTAAAATTTTCTCTCATTTATTTAATTTTATAAAGTTGCCCATTAATATTTTGGTTAGCATTGTACTAAAAAAAACCCTCTATATTAATTTGAGTAATGTTGCAAGTTTTAACCAAGCTGACTACCAAGCTTGACCTATCCAAGAACATTTTACTATCAATCCACCGATTTAATTCCTTGTTTATTTCTATCCATATTGTTTTTAGTTGTCATTCTATATTGTCTTGCTTGTTTCTTCATAGGTAACACCCAAATACTTTGAGGCATTGTGTCATTGTTACAAAATAGCATTTCTCCTGTCAATTTCATCTGGACTTTATTCATGATAAATGGAAATGCTAATATTTTTGTGAACTTATCTTATATCCTACTCTTTTACTGAAATTATTTATTGTCTTGGTTAATATTTTTGGTGAGTCTCAGGGGTTGTATTTAAGGTTATAATTGTTAAATTTGACATACTCTACCATACTTTTGCAAATTACTTGTTTTGTCAGAAGAGAATGCAACCTTTCTCATTTCATTAATGTTGATGGTTGGTTAACCTTTAACCATTTGAAAAAAGTGTGGTATACTTTTATGTGATATACTTATAGGCTATTTTTCCCTTAATTTCAACAATTCCTTATTAAGATGAAAGTTTAGCTGTGCAATTGCTCCCTGAATCACTTCTTTATCCTTATTTACCTAGTTTCTTTTTTTCCTTCTCAATTTTTAGGGTGCCCAAATCAATATTTAGTTTTTATCCAAACCAGTTCCTTTCCTCTCTATATCTGCTTGTGTCAATCTGTAATTAAGCAAAGTAATTCTATCTTGACAGCAATGCAACTTTAGGTTTTTAATTCTTCTATGATGATTGCATCTGTGATTGCATTGTAGCCACTAGTTAATGAAAATTGAAAATTATCCATTGAAAAAAGCACTTATTGTATTCCAGTGGATCTCTACTCTTCGTAGATTTTACATGTCAGTCAACAGGCACTTATTAAGTGCTTACTAAAGATTAGCCACTCCATGTAAATTTCTCAGATTCATGAGTTGTAAAAGTGTTAGGTTTTTGTCTTTATTCTTCCAAATAGTTTCCTAGTGGAATAATTTTCTTGGGTGTTTTTTCTGCTTTATTTGTTCCATGTACTATTCTGCTAAAGCAAAATGATTCTATTTTTCCAATCAAAGCTATTATTTAAATTTTATAAAGCAATGAATTTTGTCATGTTTTCTGTAATTCTCTTTTTTCCCCTAAGGCAATTGGGGTTAAGTGACTTGCTCAGGGTCACACATTTAGTAAGTATTAAGTGTCTGAGGCCAGATCCTCTGAATTTAGGGCTGGTGCTCTATCCATTGTATCACCTAGCTGTCCCCTTTTCTGTAATTCTTTAGTCCCAATTGCTTTTTTCTTTAATTCCTCACAGATATTTGTCAATGTAATTTCCTTTTTATCCTTTAGCACATATTCTCATACTATCAAGAAAATTTTTTATTTCTGGTGCTTTTGCTTGAAATCTGTATTGTATCCTATGTCATGTCATATTCCATATATGTTTGTTAATTGGGTACTTGAAAGGGGGAAGAGAAAAAAAATTTGAGAGTAGCTAAGTCCTGATTTTTTTTTGGAGGGGTGGGGAAAACAGTGGTATGTTTGAGGAAATAGAAAGAAAATGCATGAAACACGGTGAAAAGAAAAACAAGAATCTATGTCATTCTTGAGGGAGCATTGTGTTTTAAACTCTTTGAAGGTAGGAATCATACCTATATCAAGGATCATAAAACTCTTAGTGCTGCTTTAAGCTATGAAAGCTTAAGATGCACTAAGACTTTTGGGATATCTTGCATACCTTGTATCCCACATTCTTTTTTTTCCATTTCTCTACTTCTTTCTCAATTCTGCTTCTGACTTTTTAGGCTTTTGCATTTCCTTAACTTAGCCACAGCCTTCTCATGTTGGAGGTGTGTACTTCCTTTCATCTGATTGGTGAGTTTCTGGTGGGGACTAGCATTTTATGAAAGCCCAGGACATACATTTTCATTTCTCTCCAAGTTTTGTTCTTGACTCTTCAAACTTTTCTACCTTCCTCATTTTTAGCTCCTTTTTTATCTAGGGTCTTCCATCATTAGAATGAAAACTTATTGAGGATAGAAAGTGTTTTTTTTTTTTTTGGCTTGTATTTGTATTCTTAGAACTTAGCAGATGGCTTGACACATTATTACGTGTCCCCATTTAATAAGTGTTTCATAGAATTATGTCTCTGTCTCTCTCTGTATGTCTCTTTCTCCATCCCTCTGTCTGTCTTTCTCTCTCTACCTCTGTCTCTCTCTGTTTCTCTCCCCCCTCTGTCTCTACCTTTATTTCTGTCTCTCTCCCTCAGGTCTTTTCTTTCTCTCTCCCTTCCTTTTTTAACAATGGATTCTACACCTAGTAGATGATTAGTGAGTGTTTGTTGAATAAATAAACAAAACATAACTATTTGATACAAAGAAACTAAGAATATTAATCAAGGTTTGGAAAATCTTCCCCAATAATTTGGCTATACAAGTTTCAAGGAGAATAATTATAGAACCTGCTCTGACAGAGGGAATATACACTTCTCTTCAGGAAAATCAGAACAAAAATGTTTATTATCAGCACCTATTCATACAATAGAAGTATATTATATCTGGAGTTAGAGGACCTATGTTCAAATCTTTTCTCTGCCATTTACTTTCTGGGTGATCTTGGGTAAGATCATGGTGCCTTGAGGTTGTTGAACTAGCTGACTCTAAAGTTGTTTTCTTTAAATTTATGTTCCAACATAACAATCTGATACCTTTATGATTTAGACTTAATTAGGAAAATAATCTTTTCTTTCTTAAATCTTTCACCTAAATTCTTTAAGTCCCAATCCTTATATCACAGAAAGGAGTTGTGGTGAAATACACTTGTTATTCTTGCTTTTAGAAAAGAAAAAGATAACTCTCATTTCCCCTTGTTTTTTTTTTCTTTCTTTATTGTCCTTTATTGGTTAGGCTTGTTTGCATCCCAAGGACATGAAGAAGACATTTTTCCTATTCTCGCATCTTTGTCATTGATTGAAAAAGGAAGTAAGACAAGGCTCAAGAAGAAAAGCTTATTATGGGCTGTATAGTTGGAAGAAAATGAATCACCTAAGCAGATAGATTTCAGTGATCTCAAGCAAACCAAGCTTTTTATTCTAAATGACCCCATCTAATTGTTCAAGAAAATGTTCATCTGCTTTATAATAGAACAACCATAATGGAAGTGTTGTGAAATTATTGAAAAGTTTATTCAAGGGCTTGCTCCTGAAAGCATGTCCATAATGCACTTGCTTCTGGGATTTAATAGAATTTGTTCTCATTGAAATTGGATGGATAACAAATTTTCCCTAACATATTTTTTTTATCTTGCTAGTTGATGGAAGACTGAATTGGCATTTAACTGAGATGAGATATTGGGGGGGGGGTAAAGGGTGGAAACTAACTTTTTCACATAATTTCCTACTTATACAAAGGGTTTCAGTCATTCTTTTTCATCAAAAACAGACATTCCACTCA
>JAJPUD010010326.1:18427-33980 GCA_023553655.1 Myrmecobius fasciatus | reverse complement strand
ATTTTTTAACATGGTCATAAGATTTTTTAGAATAGAAACATTTTTTTCTCAAGAACTTACTTCCCTCAGCCCATTTATTAATCACTCATACAATAGCTTGTTTTTGTGTAGGGGTCAGTAAACCATGCAATGGCCTGCTTCTCTTACTTTTTTCCCATGACTTACTTGCTACCAATGTGTCCATCTATCACTGATGTTTACTGTTCTTTTCATCATATCATTATTTATGTAAGCTCTGCATAGGGGAGTGAAGAACCAGGTTGATTGAATTTGGAATTGTTTCAAACAAGAGGGAGTAACTGGAGATTTCTTTTGGAGTTTTGGGGGAAAGCTATCAATTTCCCAAGTTTCCCAGTCTCTAAGTTTGTTTAATGCTTCACTAGTAAAGGAATCTTTCATGTTTAGGCAGAAAGTACAAAGGGGCTTTTTTGAGGGTGAAGGGCTTCGTGCTCACTTCATTGTGATGGATGGATATATACATACAGCTATGCTAAGAATTCCTAGAGCAGAAATTAAGCAGATAATCATTAACCAAGTATGCTTAGTTCTGTACAGGCTTCTTCATGTTGCCTTGCACATGAGGGTCAAGACCCTGTGGAGACCTTGTCATTCCACGCAGGGTTCTTGGCCTTGCACACATGGAGGGAGATGGGGGTCAGGCCCTGTGGAGACCTTGTCATTCCATGCAGGGTCATTGGCTCCCAGCATGCTCATGGTGCCTTGCACACATGGGTGGGGGTCAGGCCCTGTGGAGACCTTGTCATTCCATGCAGGGTCCTTGACTCCCAACATGCTCCCAGCAAAGTTCATGACCAAACAAGGAATAGAAAGAATGACAGAAGATGAAATGGATTATTTTATTTTATTTTATTTTGAAGTTTTTTCTTTTTTTATAAAGCTTTTTATTTACAAAACATGAGTGACCTTTCAACATTGACCTTTGCAAAAAAACTTTTTTTTCCCAAGCTTTTCCTTTCCTCCCCCCACCCCCCACCCCTAGATGACAGGTAATCTAATACATGCTAGATAGGATAAATTATATGACAAATACAATACATGTATACATATCTATACAGTTATCTTACTGCACAAGAAACATCAGATCTAGAAAGAGAAGAAGAAAAAAACAACCTAAGAAGGAAAACAAAATGCATGGAAATATTCACAGAAAGCGTTAAAATGCTGTGTTGTGGTTCACTCTCAGTTCCCACAGGCCTCTCTCTGGATGTATATGACTATCTTCATCGCAGCACAACTGGTTTGAATCACATCATTGTTGAAGAGAACCATGTCCATCAAAATTGATCATCGAATAGTCTTGTTGCTGTGTATAATGTTCTCCTGGTTCTGCTGATTTCACTCAGCATCAGTTCATGCAAGTCTCTCCAATCCTCTCTGAAATCCTCCTGTTGGTCATTTCTTACAGAACAATAGTATTCCATAACATTCATATACCATAATTTATTCAGCCATTCTCCAATTGATGGGCATCTTTTCAATTTCCAGTTTCTTGCCACTACAAAAAGGGCTGCCACAAACATTTTTGTACATGTGGGTCCCTTTCCCTCCTTTAAAATCTCTTTGGGATATAGGCCCAGTAGAAACACTGCTGGGTCAAAGGGTATGCACTGTTTGATAACTTTTTGAGCATAGCTCCAAATTGCTCTCCAGAATGGTTGGATCCGTTCACAGTTCCACCAACAATGTATCAGTGTCCCAGTTTTCCCACATCCCCTCCAACAGCTATCATTATCATTTCCTGTCATTTTAGCCAATCTGACAGGTGTGTAGTGGTATCTCAGAGTTGTCTTAATTTGCATTTCTCTGATCAATAGTGACTTGGAGCACCTTTTCATGTGACCGGAAATAGTTTCAATTTCTTCGTCTGAAAATTGTCTGTTCATATCTTTTGACCATTTGTCAATTGGAGAATGGCTTGGAAATGGATAATTTTAATTAAAATGTATAAGCTTTTGCACATAAAAATCTAATAAAGCTATGATTAAAAAGGAAATAATAAACCGGGGGAAAATACTTGCAGCAAATTTCTCTGATAAAGGTCTCATTTCTATAATATGTAAAAAACTGGTTCAAATTTATAAGAATAAAAGCCATTCCCCAATTGATAAACCAGCAAAGCATATAACTAGGTATTTCTCAAGAAAACAACACTACCTAAAATCATAGGGGGAAAAACAATCCATATCACTAATAATTACAATTTGAAACAATATTTATGTTTTACTTCACACTTGTCAGAGTAGTAAAAATGACCCAAAAAAGGAATATGATAAATATTGGAGGGGCTTTGGAAAAAGAGGCACATGGATGCACCATTGGTGGTCCTGTGAATGGCTGGAAAACATTTCTGGAAAGCAATTTGGAATCAAACCCAAAAAGATACTAAATAGTATGTGGCCTTTGACTCATCTATGTAGTACAACTTTCTAGACCTATATACAAAGAGATCAAAGATATAGAAAAAAGTTTTAAATGTTCAAGAATATTTCTAGTAGCTTTTTAAATTCTGGCATAAAACTAGAAACTAAGGAAATGTCCATGAAATCAGAGAATGGCTGAACAAAGTAGCGACCTACAAAATGTATTAGAATATTATTCTGCTCTAAGAAATGAGAAAAGAGATGATTTCAAAACAACATTACAAGGCTTGTATAAACTGATGTAGAGTTAAGGGAACAGAACCAAAACATACTATAAGATATATAAAAATAAACTAAAATGACAACTTTTGTAAACTGATGAAGGATGAAGTGAGCAGAAGTGGAAAAATAATTTAAACAATAACAACACTGTAAAGACAAATAATTTTTGAGATCTCTAAGAACTCTGATCAATGCAATGATCACTCATGATTCCAGAGGAGCAGTGCAGCATGCAAGCTGTTCAGTAATCCCTTTCTCACAACATATTACTAAATTATCTCTCTTTATAATCATGCATTTCTTAGATTATGTCTTCTTGTGTATAAATTATAGTTTGTAATCTTCTGTGGTATGTTTATTCTGACTATATTTCTTTCCATTGCCCCTTGGTCACCCATAATTTAGAGTTTTTAGAGATTGTTAAATTATATGATTTATATTCATATAGCATTCTCAGAATAATACTCATATTTTTGTTTGTTTCAGGAAATCTGTTAAGAATAATTAAAAGTGGAGCAGCTAGAAGGACCTGAGTTCAAATGTGGCTTCAGATACTTAATACTTCCTAGCTGTGTGATCCTGGGCAAGTCACTTAATCCAAATTGCCTCAGCAAAAAAAAAATTATAACAATAAAAATTGTGTTGTAATTTCTGTAACGTAATCCAATCCATTCTCTTTCACCTATTTGATTTTTAAGGCCCACTGCAGTTCAAGATTTGTTGTCCAGTTTTTTTGGTGCTTAAGAAAAAACTTGGGCTTATTAAGTCCTTTGCAAATAATATCTCATTTACTTCTCTCCAAAATCCTAGGGAGAAGTTGCTATTTTTATCCCTATATTATAGATAAGAAAGCTAAGGCACAGTGAAGTTAAATGATTTGTTCAGGGTCATACAACTATTAAGTGTCTAAGGCTGGATTTTAAACAGGAGACATTCTGACTTTAAGAGAAATACTTGCAGTCCCTCTTATAGTCTAGGATAGAATAATATTTGCTCCAAAATCCCTTCCTAGGAACTACTAATTAGTCCTACATTTTAATCAAAATACTCCTAACCCCAGGATTTAAAGTACTTCTTTTAATTGTACCCTACTTCAGTTACATATTTCTAATCAATTTACTGCCTTAGACCCCTTTTTTTTTCAGTTTGAAGGATTAGAGAATCTTAGAGTCCCCTCTTAAGACCTTCTGGCTTAACTCACACCTAAACAAAAATCTAGTCTATACCACACCAACCCAGTGGTGTGACTGATGATCTTTAATAAGGAGGAACCCACTACCTCTTGAAGCAGCTCATAGCACTAATTGAGGGGGATTTACTCTAGAAGAAACTAAGTTCTTTAAGAAATGGAGCTATTTCTTTTTTTCATTTTAGTCTTTAGATCTCCCTCAATTTAGGATGATGTTTTGTGCATAGCAGTTGACCATAGTAGAGAATAACAGAGCTATAGTTATATTCCTAGACTAAGACTTCTTTTACTGAAACCTTTCTTTTACTCCCTGGCCATTTTTTCTTAGTCATCTTGCCACAAAGACTAGAAACCATCCTCTAGAGGGCTCAACACTTTCAGCTCTGAAACTTCCATATGGGGTTCACTGTCCTAAGTAGTGAGTACCACATTTGGTCCACTATATGTGTGTGTGTGTGTGTGTATGTATGTATGTATGTATAGCTCTAGCCCTGCTGCATTTATTCCCTATCTTCTTGCTATCTTTCTTGCCCTCTTATATATACTCTTCAGTTCTTCCTAAGAACATTCTTGCCTCTTTTCAGTTCCTGATTTCATAATTAAATCGCCACCATTGTTACTAAAAAAGATGTGTCACTTTATTCCCTTGTGACTCCAATCACTATACAAGTAATTTTATAAATCCAAATCCCCTTCTCTAACACTAAGAGCATCTGGGTGGCATAGGCTTGAATGTTGAGCCTGGAGTAAGGAAGATTCATCTCCATGAGTTCAATGCTGTCTTCAGATATTTATTAGCCATTAAAACCTGGGCAAATCACTTAACCAATCTTATTTCCCTCAGTTTCCTCATCTATAAAATGAGCTGGAGAAGGAAATGTTTTATCTTTCTGAAGAAAACTCTAAATGGAATTTCAGATTTGGACACAGCTGAAAATGATTGAATGACAACATTGAATGTTATATTTCTATTATTCTTAAATATCAGCACTGGACTAAGAAGATTCAAGGAAAGGCAAAAACAAACAAACAAAAAAATTCCTGCTCTGAAAGAACTCCAAAGTCTAATGAGGGAAATAATGTGTAAACAACTATTTACATACAAGGGGTATGTGTGTGTGTGTGTGTGTGTGTGTGTTTCTGAGTGTGTGTGTGTGTGTGTGTGTGTGTGTGTTAGTTTAATTGAAGATTAGTGGGCAGGCATTAGTTTTATGGGGGATTATGAGAGTTATCTCCCCTTCTTAGAATATGTATCTTCAATGGTTAGACACAAATAGTACTTCATAAAATCTTTTTTCATTAATTCATCCTAATGTCTTATTAGAGTTTTTTGGCTTTCATGTCCCACTGTTAACTTATATTGATACATGTCAGATCAGTGAGTGCCTACCCACACCTCTTCCTTTTGTTTCCTTTTTTTTAATTAAAGCTTTTTATTTACAGAACATATGAGTAATTTTTCAACACTGAGTTCCAAATTTTTCCCTCCTTTCCCCATCCTCTCTCCTAGATGGCAGGTAGTCATGTTAAATATGTTAAAAATATATGGTAAATCCAATATATGCATAAATATCTATATAGTTCTTACAGCATAAGAAAATCAGATCTAGAAAGATAAAAAAAGAAAAAAAAACTTGAAAAGGAAAAATGCAATCAAACATTAACAGAAAGCATTAAAATGCTATGTTGTGGTCCATACTCAGTTCCCACAGGCCTCTCTCTGGGTGTATATGGCTTTCTTCACTGAACAATTGGAACTGGTTTCAAATATGTTATTGTTGAAGAGAGCCATGTCCATCAGAATTGATCATCATATAGTCTTGTTGTTGCTGTGTATAATGATCTCCTGGTTCTCCTCATTTCACTTAGCATCAATTCATCTAGGTCTTTCCAGGCCTCTCTGAAATTATCTTGTTGGTCGTTTCTTACAGAACAATAATATTCCATAACTTTCATATGCCATAATTTATTCAGCCATTCTCCAACTGATGGGTATCCATTCAGTTCCCAGTTTCTAACCATTACAAAAAGGGCTGCCACAAACATTTTTGCACATGTACCCACACCTCTTCCAAATTGTACCTGTGAAGTTGATTTTTTTTAAAAACCCAAATGTAAGAGTTCATATTTATTCCTATTAAATTTCATCTTATTAGACTTGAACCAATGACTATTCATCATCCAGCACATTATCTATTTTTGAAATTTTTGTGTCCTCTGTGAATTTGATGTTTGTCATTTCTGCTTTATCCAAAAATTTGATAACAATATTAAATGTCACAGAACAACTGTGACAGAACACTGAAAATTCCACAGAACTCCTTTGAAGTTAATCTTGTTCAACTAAAGATCACTCTTTGGGTCCAACCATTTATTCAGTAAGTTCTGAAAATATTTCAGTGCACTAACATGAAGTTTACTATCTCTCTCCATTTCTGTCCATGAAACATCTCAGATATATAGAGAACCAAAACAAAATTTGACACCAAACTCATTCCCCAATATCTAAGTGGTAAAAGGATATGAACAAATTGTTTTCAAAAATATTAAAATTGACCACATTAAAAAATGCTACAAATCTCTAATAAGAGAAATACAAAATCAAACAACTCTGAGATTTCATTTCACATCCACAAAATAGGAAAAGATGACAAAGAAATGATAATTGTATATGTTGAGGGGCTTTCAGAAAGATAGGCACAATAAAGCACTATTGGTGGAGTTCTGAATTGGTCTATTTAATCTGGAAAGCAATTCAAAATTATGTTAAGAAGGTGATTAAAAGATCTTTACCTCTTTTGACCCAAAGGTACTTTTGCTAAGCATTGAGCTCAAGAAGATCAAAGATAAAGAGGAAAATTCACAGATATGCTAAGATATTCATAGTAGTACTTGTTATAGTAGCAAATTATCAGAAATAAAGCATATGTCTATAATTTGGTACATAAACACATTGTGGCATAAAGATATAATGGAACATAAATCTAAAAAACATTGGAAGATATGTGAATTCATGTGAAGTAAACAGAAACAAAAAGCCAAAATAAATAGTGTCTACAATAATGTAAATGTAAAGAAAAATAGCTAAAATTTCAACAAAAAACGTTATAACTACAATGATTAAGTTTGGTCTGAAGAAGAGCCTCTCTTCTTTCTCCTCCTCTTCCTCTTCCTCTTCCTTCTTCCTTCTTCTTCCTTCTTTTTCTTCCTTCTTTCTTCTTCATTCTTCTTCCTCTTCCTCCTCCTCCTCCTTTTTCTTCTTTCTTCTTCTTCCTCTTCCTCCTCCTTTTCTTCCTCTTCTTCCTCTTCCTCCTCCTTCTCTTCTTCCTCCTTCTCCTCCTTTTTCTTCTTCCTCCTCCTTTTTCTTCTTCTTCTTCTTCCTCCTCCTTCTCCTCCTCATCCTCCTTCTCCTTCTGTTCCTCCTCCTCCTCTTCTTCTTTTTCTTTTTCTTTCTTTTTTCTTCTTTCTTTTTCTTCTTCTTCTTCCTCCTCCTTCTTCTTCCTCTTCCTGTTCCTCCTCCCCTTCCTCCTCCTTCTTCCAGAAGTGTGGGATTATGGAAATAGAGCATTGCATGTCCTGTCAGCATCTATTAATATGATAGTTTTGCCAAATTGATTTTTTTTTCTTTCTTTTTTTATTCATTGTTGCAAGGTATGACTCATGGTGAAGTTAGAGTAAAGGATATATTCAGAAGTGAAGGTGATACATATTTTCAAAAGATATCCATTTAAAATAATTTTTAAAAATTATCACCTGGTATTTTCCAGAAAATGAAATCAAGCTACTTACTGGTTTGTGGACTCTAATCTTTCATTTTTTGAAAACTGAGACACTTATCTTCCTACAGTCTTGCCTCACTTCCTCTTTCAAAGATCATTTACCAATAGTGTCTGCATAATCACTTTTACAACTTCTTTTAAACAATTCTTTTTCTGTTTGGATTCATGGTTAACTGTCTGGAGAAATGTGTTCAGACTTATCTTTTTTTCATCTATTGACTTCACTGATTTAGTTGGTGTCTCTTAACTTTGACACTAGAAATTCTATCTTTTCTCCATCTCTTCTTTTCAGCCATTGGCTTATGTCCCTAAAATCTATCCTCAGAATTTGTCATACTGCATTTTTCTATCCCATGCATCTTTATTTCTTGTAGTTTCTACAACAAGCACTCTTTAATTCTGAACATTTACCCCTTGAGTATCACCTGAGTACTTGGCCCTTTTCCCTAAAGTCTATACCTCACTGCTTAATTTATAATTATAAAAATAACTTTACAAATGTATCTCTTCTCTGCACCTATCATACATACTTCCAGTCAAGAACTTTCAGGCATTTCAGCTCCTATTGTGTATTGAATAACATTTAAATTAATTAGCCTGTTATTTAAGGTTCTCCACAAGTTGGCTTGAACCAAGCATGTAGACTGGACATATAGAAGACTGGATTTGGAATCAAGAAAACTGGGTTCAAATCCTTTCTCTGATATTCACTGTGTAACTGGAGAAATCACAATCTCTCTAAACCTATTTCTTCATCTTTTGAATTCAGGCATTGGACTAAATAGTCTCTATGGTTTCTGAACTTTAAATCTATGTTTCTGTAATCTCATAATCTTGTCAGCTTTATCTAACCCATTTGACCATTAAAAATCATTCCATAGATTAGGCCCTTATAAGCCTAGACTATTGCAAAAACCTCTTAACTGGAATCCCAACCACCAGCCTCTTCACTCACAAACTATCACCAGATTTATGTTCCTAAAACACAATTTTCATAACGTTGTTCCACTATTCAAAGATTTTTCTATTTTTCCCTGAGAAATTTTTGCTGCAACTCTCCCTTTATTTTCCCCAAACAAAATTCAGGGAGTTCATAAAATACATGATAAAATTAGGACTGGTGCCAATGTACTTCTCCCCCACCCCAAAGTCTGGTGCTAAAGTTTCCTTCCAATTTCCTCTTCTCCTTTTCCCCCTCCTGGCCAAACCTTGAAATCCCTCCCCTCCAGAGTATAAGGAATCAAGAATCCTCTCTTCTCTCTACCTCTTAGAGCCACTTCTTCCTTCCCAATGACTATTGGAATGGGGCAAATGCTCCATAGATCTTAAGGATACCTAAGCTTTGCCATCTGGAATTGTAGTTGTAGACTTAAGAACTCTTAGCCTTCCTTCTGTTCTGTAACTGGGCACCCCTATATACATTCTCTTTCCCAATTTGAATCCAAGTTCCTTAAAAGGAAGACATGTTCTTTTTCTATTTTATCTCCAATGTACTTAGTATTTAATTATTTTTTCATTCATTCATTCATTCAAGGCAACTTTTCCATTAGGAGATTTCATTAGAAAATTGATTAGAGATATTCTACGTTGTCTATTTCTGAGAAGGATCACTTTAATTTTGCTGATCAAATATCTTTTCTTTTTATTCAAATATACCAAATCAAATAAATTTAGTAGGCTGTTTATCAGATAGCTTGAAAGACAAGAATCCAAATTCCAAATTTATGATGGAGTTAAGCTGTATTGTTGAAGAATTACTGGTCAATAATCAGTTATATCATTACATAAAAACTTGTTCTTTCTGTTTTAATTATGATCAGTCATATAGAACATAAACAGTTTTTGCTACAGAATAACCAAATGTAGGATGTTGATGCCAAAGCCAAAAATCCAGCAAACACAGCACAATGTAATGCAATATTGTAAGTGCCATGCAGTATAATACAAAATTATACAACACAGTATAATAGCTTGTAAAGCATAATACAATAAAAGATGAAATTATTTATTATAAACTCATAAGGAATATTTGTAGGCTTTGGTGATAGAAAGAACAAACCCCCTAAAATAGTCGCTGTTCTTAAGGATCTTATCTATACAGGAGACACAACATGTAAAGAGATTATATATGATTATTTGAAGAGAGAGTTAGGGAGAATCAGAAAATGTTTCCAAAAGAGGGTAACACCTAAATTAAGCCTTGGAAGTATCCAGGGGTTCTATAAGGCAAAAGTGAAACAGATTAGTTGTCATCCTGGCCTAGTGGACTGATAATCTGTATGAAGGTTCAAAAGCAAAAGATCAGATGCACAACAATCAAAAATAAATTTTTCAACAAAGATGAACCAAAAAGATGAAGGAATTGTTGAACTACTAATATGCAAGCAGTATTATTTTTTACTAAGACATTTTATTCATGAAGCAATTCTAGAGGAGAGGCAGCTCCTGGGTAGAAAATTAGGAGTGCCTCAGAGAGAAAATCCAGCAGAGCAACACTGAAACCTGAACATTTATGATGCTGACTGGGAAATGGATACAGATTTCCCAGAGCTTTTGTGCATCCTGCAGAACCAACTTGAATTTAATTTAATTGGTGCAGATGAACTT
The DNA here is from genome assembly GCA_023553655.1 of Myrmecobius fasciatus. Classification (NCBI taxonomy): domain Eukaryota; kingdom Metazoa; phylum Chordata; class Mammalia; order Dasyuromorphia; family Myrmecobiidae; genus Myrmecobius; species Myrmecobius fasciatus. The sequence goes on along the minus strand of JAJPUD010010326.1, from coordinate 23,742 downwards.
GAATAATTTGCTACCGCTCACATTTTTAACTTCCCAACATCATCAGGTCAATATTTCAGGGACTTTCTGACAACTAATATCTTAAAATGAGTCTTTATTTGATTCAAGCAGCATTTTTGTAACGAACTGAAGCCACAAGAGTCAAGAGAAAACCAAGCTTTTAAAAAATTAATCTTCTCAACTTGTTTGAAACATTGTGCATATTTCATTAAACTCTACATTTTTATGGGAAAAATATCTTTTCAGGGCAATGTCTATGTCATTACTGAAGAGCTAATGTATGCTGCAGGGAAGAAAAGAAAGTAAATTAATTAGGTTCCTGTTTAGATGTCTGTTGTCAAATCCAATTCTTTATTAATTTTAAGCAAAATGTTTAGCCTTCAGCAATTGATATCCATGTCTCAATATTTCTTCAAATCTATGATCTTATCAATATGGATGCCTCTCTTGCCCAGGGATAGGGAATGATTGACCTGTGGGCCGTATAAGGTCCATGAAATCATTTAATCTGGCCTTTCCAAGACAACCACAGGCAATGATGAGCTGAAAGCTTGGAACAAGCTTCCACTGGTTGCATTCTATAAATTCATAATTTTGTATGGCCTGCAAATGATGTTATAAATATCCAAATGGCTCTTGATAGAAAAAATGTTCCCCACTACCCTTTTGGGAATAAAGATCAAGACCCATCCATATGCTGAATAACTTTTGTCTATATGCTGCCTTATGTCCTTCAGAGGCAATTACCCCCTGTTCTAGATCTCTTCCTCTACATCAGCCATTATTGAGTAGAAATTAATATAGCATGAAGCCAATCTGCTGATAATTTCTTTCTCTTTTTCTACATAAACTTTTTCTATTTATCACTCTGATTAGATCCTTTATGGTGTTCCTCCCACACAAGGCTTTAAACATGTTAAATTTTACTCACATGCTCTGTGGACTATTCCATTGTCATTTGGAAGGGCAGCAACTCTAATCCTTTGGAGCTTGTAACATCCTACAACTTGCAGCCATACAGAATCACTAGAAGCCTATTGATGTTGAAAAAAATGGATCTTTGTTTCAGGGAGAAACTTAAGGACATTGTAACACTGCGTACTTCCCCAAAGGCGTTGATCTTGTTGTGTCAAGCCCCAGAATTTTGCAGAATTTTGTAGATAAAATCTATAACTACTTAAAAAGAATTTGACCTGTCACTCATCTAGGAAACATCAACTTCCACTCATCAAGACCATGCTATGCATCTAGATGAACAAACTATAGAATTCAATCATATATATATATATATATACATACACACACACACACATATATATATATATATGCACATCCACATAAACATATTCACATATACACTTTGCCTAGATAATCCAAATGGACAAATTGAGCCCAGAATTAGATAGTAGGAAGAAAATATGCTGTATTACTTTCAGAAAACCATAGAGTTTCAACAAGACAATATTTATATTAGAAACAAATGCCCAGCTTTTGAATCCAAGTATTCTATTTGCATTGTGGAATGACTAGAATACAGAGAATACTGTAGCCTCTGAAAAATGAAAAATGGGTACTACTGAGAGAATAATGGAAAGGATTGTGGCAGGTGTAAGCAGGCTGCAACATAGAACAAATTAGGGGTAAAGTATGACATCAAAGAAATGTGATTGAAAAAGAAGATAATGAAAATAAAGAATACATGACCTCAGTGTTCAATCGGCATCATTATAATGTTAGAAGAAGATAAAGAAGGCCTCCAGTGCACGTGGCTTGTGATGAACTTAATGCAAATACACTGCCAAGAATATCACAGGGTAGGTGGTCCTGGATGGAGTATACTCTATAACATCCTAGATAACATACACACTGATGAATTCAAATAGTCATTTGAATATCATTATTACTAGTAAATTTAAGGCCAGTAATGGTAGAATATTGCATGCTCTGATGCTAAATCAGTTTCTACTTTTGCACATGAATCACACTGTACTAAGCAAGAGAAAGCAGACAACAGCTAACATGTGCAGGGTGTTTCAAAGATTTTAATGCAGTTTTAAGTCTTTAACTAAGATTTTTGGGATACTTTTTATATATAATTTTTATTGGTCTGTTTTTTATTTGGTAATTTTTACCAGAAGGTGAATCTTAGCCAGATTGAACAATATTTTCTCTTTCTTCTACCATACCAAAAAGGTCTAAATTGATTTCTTTATGTTGGATTTCTTTCTTCAAAGCTGGAAATTATTTCTTGAATAGAATGAACTGAGGGTTCTTTTCTTGTGATATTAATATGGAAAGGCATTTTTACTGTTTTACAAAATCAGTTCATAACTTTAATAAATTGTTAATGATTCTAAAGAAAAATATTTATTTTTGTCCCTTTCAAAATCACCAGAAACAAGGCTATTCCCAGGATCCTCATGGTAATGTGCCGGGAGGGATTGAATAGAATGGAAACTGCTGAAGAATGTAGAATAAGAGGGAATGTTTTCACAAGAAGAAATGGCAAAACAGGGGGGAAATTGAGAATGTAAAACCTTGACCTGAGACTGTTTGGAAGAAAATTATGAAAAAATTGTCCGCCTGAATAACAGAGAAACTAGCAACCTTGAACATTGAAGGAGTGTAGAATAGAGTGAAACAATGAAGCTTTTTTAGACCAGAGAATAATACTCATAAGAGGAAAATTTTTAAATGAAAGATACAGAATACCGTATAATAGGAATATTGGGGCCTGAACCACTTTGGGATTTATAGAAGAATAATTGGAGGGGAACACCAGTGGCCTTGTCTATAAAGAGGTAGTTAAAGCCCACAACAGAGAAGAGAAAGAGACAGCTGGAAATAAGATTATTAATATTCTTGGAATGAGGCCAGTATGAAATTTCCTTATAATTCTTGGTCAGATTCTTGTAAGACCTCAACTCTTAAATAGATCTTATAAGTATTACAAGAATCTTATAAGTATATTATAAGATCTTCTAAGTATTGGAAAGGAGGGGAGAAGGGAGCTATCTTATTACATTAACAAAATGCTGGGAGGGGCAGTTACTGTTTCTGGGGAAAATACTTGTAATAATATTTCTAACTAATAAAGAAGTTACCATGGGATTTCAAAAGAGAAATTAAACAAGAATATGATTTTTTTCTGGATCTTGGGAATAAAAAGTAAAGGGAAATACTCACTTGCTGATTAAAATTTAATTATTATAATCTGAAAAAGAGCATTAGAAAACTGTCAAGATACCAAATTTCTATTCAGACTTTTCTCTTTGTGTTGACTATGCTATATTTTTTCAATATTTTTGTCATATTTGGTTCTTCAGAGTCTCAGGAACTAAAACAAATATTAGGTTCACTCACCAAGAAAATTAACATAAGACGCTTTATGCAAAGGAAAAGGTAAATGATGTCCCAAAACTTTTCCATTACTTTTCAGGACATTACAAGGTACATGCCTCATCTAGAGGCTCTCAGAGGTACCTGAAAAAAAAGTAATAAAATTGAATTTACAGCACCTGACTTCAAGCAGGGCAAGTCACTTAGCCCACAGAGTTTTTAGTTTCCTGATCTATAAGATGGTGTCTGAGGCCCTTTCCAATTTTATATTTATGAGCCAATGATTCCCATAGAAGGAGCAAATCAACCACTAATGCTTAAACTAACAGGATTTTTTAAAATCAAAAATACATTTTACCTTACTGAAGGGAAAGTCTTTAACTTTTAGTCTTTTTTTTTGGGGGGGGGGGGGGAAAGGGGAATAGGGAAAATGGTCAAAGATATAGAAGAGTTTTGTTGTGGCAAAGAATTGGAAATTCATCATTTGGTGAATGGCTGAATAAGTTATACTTATATGAAAGTAATGGAATATTATTGTTTTATAAAAATGATGAGCAGACTGATTTTAGGAAAGCCTGGAAAGATTTACATGAACTAATGCTGAGTGACTCAAGCAGAACTAAGAAAACATTGTACACAGCAATAACAAGTTTGTGTGATAATCAACTATGATAGACCTGGTTCTTCTCAGCAATTCAATGAACCAACACAATCCCAATAAACTTTGGATGGAAAATGCCATCTGCATCCAGAGAGAAATTTATGGACAATGAAAATGGTTTAACATACATCATTTTAATTTTTTTTCCTTTCTCATGCTTTCCCCCTTTCTTTTCTCTCTCAACCTGACTCATAAGGAAATTTTATGAAAAAAAAGAATGTACATATATGACCAAAAAATAAATAAATAAATATAATACTATATGTAAGATATATTATAATAAATAAATAAAATAAATACATATGCAGCAAAAGCACAATAACAAAAGAATTTCTAAAGGATAATTTACAATATGAAAACATATGCATAATTTGATCAATTAATCAATGTATATACTATATGCCAGGCACTGTGTCTCCAAATAATGATAAATTCATCTCTAGTTCCCAATGCTGTCAAATCTCTATATTATGGTAGACGTGACATGCTAAGTACCTTTTGATTGGAGAATCTTGCCAGAATTTGTTTTTTTCTGCTGGGAACCAATGCTATGGAAATAGTCTAAATTGATAGGAACTCTATGCTAGAGAAGAGGGTTCCTTTTTTCTGAGTTTAAATATACGTTCTATAGATATATGATATCTCCACAAACTGTGCATAACCTTTGACCCAGCAGTGTTTCTATTGGGCTTATATCCCAAAGAGATCTTTTTATTAATTTTTTTTTATTTTTTAAATTTTATTTGCATAACATATGTGTGGGTAATTCTTCAACATTAACCCTTACATAGCTTTCTGTTACAAATTTTTCTCCCCAACTTCCCACCCCTCCCCTAGATGGCAGGAAATCCACTACATGTTAATTATGTTAAAATATTGGCAAATCAAATATATCTATACATATTTCTAAACTTATCATTGTTGTTCAAGAAAAATCGTATCTACACAAAAGACATATCAGATAAATGAAACACAATGTAAGCAAACATCAATCAAGAGAATGAAAATGTTATGTTGTGGTCCACATTTCACATCCCTCTCTCTGAGTGTATATGGCTATCTTCAGTGAACAATTGGAAGTGGTTTGAAACATTTCATTGTTGAAGGGAGCCATGTCCATCAGAATTGATAATCATATAATATTGTTGTTGCCGTATATAATGATCTCCTGGTTCTGCTCATTTCACTCAGCATCAGCTCATGCAAGTCTCTCCAGGCCTCTCTGAAATCATCCTGCTGGCCATTTCTTTTTATTTATTTATTTATTTTTTTAAATAAAGCTTTTTATTTGCAAAACATATGAGTGACCTTTCAA
>JAJPUD010010325.1:0-63615 GCA_023553655.1 Myrmecobius fasciatus | reverse complement strand
TTTTTTTTTCCCCTGAGGCAATTGGGGTTAAGTGACTTGCCCAGAGTCACACAGCTAAGAAATATTAAGTGTCTAAGACCAAATTTGAACTCAGGTCATCAGGGATGGCGCTCTAACCACTGTGCCATCTAGCTGCCCCTAAACAAAGTCTTTTTAACCACAAAAAGCAAAAGAGATGTATCTCCTTGGTAACTCTTTTCTCTATATTTTTGTGACACCACTCACTGTCTTTCCTGCTTCCCACTCCTGTCTTCTTTGGCATGGAAATGATAAATCAAGGCAAGAAGAGAGATGATAGGATAGATTTGTAAATTATCAATATAGGGATGGAGAAGAGAAAGATTTCAGGTAGGGAGAAACCAATTAGGAGGTGCAGCTAGAATCCAAAGAAGATATTATAAAGATGGAAAGACACACACACACACACTAAACACTAAGTTTAATGAATTAATGGCAACAATTTTCTAACATTAAGATAATTATCAATTCCTATGTCTACTTTCTTACCTCTAAACATTTTTTAGGGATTGTATATGTATACCTTCTCAGATAATGCAGGAATCTGTTGTAAATTATGCAAACAAGCATGAATGTTAAATAAAAGTTTTGTTTTCCTTTTTTCTTGATGAAGGAAGTAGATGAGGAAAAAAAGATCTAAAGAATTGATTGCCAAAAACAAGAAAAACAGTAAAGAGATTCACTGAAATCTTTTTTTTAAATGTACAGAAGACACCATAAACAAGCATCATAGTTTTGAAAGCACCAATGCTTGTATTGTACTCTTATGTGAAACCTGTTATTCATAGTTTTCAACTTGCCTGGTGCTACTGTTCATTTCAGTTGACATATAAATTCAGAATTTTTTAAAATATGAAAAAATACTCCTCTATTAAGAATTTTCAAGTTGGAAAAAAAGAAAGAAAAGAGTTTTTTCTAGAACAGAGAAAATCATAGTAATTTGAGAATTGAAAAAGAGGTGAGTGGGTATCTATAATCCTAGTGGAACCTATAAACAAAATATTTAGCAAGTGATTAGTCATTCTTTTTCTTGAAAACTTCCAAAGAAAAGGAAACCTACTGCATCCTTTCTCACCTGTAGCACCCAGAATTAAACAATATTCTAGATGAGTTCTTATGAAGAAGAAGAGTAGAACAAACTCTCTTCCCAAAAGCTATGTCTCTCAATGAAGCCCCAAATCACATGGGCTTTTTCACTGCCACACTCACCTTATCCTAACCTTGAAGTTCAGTCCCTTACAAGTTTTCAAACTACTTTCTAACCATGCATGCCATACCTTTTATTTCAAAGTTGGATTTTTTTGTACATAAAGTATAAAACTTCATTATTTATCCCTACTGAATTTTACCTCTTTAGGTTCAGCCCAATGATGTAATCTGTTCAAATCTTTTTGGATCCTGACTCTAGCCCGGTTTGTTAACCAGTTCTCCCTCCTTCAGTCACCTATTCTGAAGGACTTATACCTTTTATCCAAGTCTCTGATAAAAAAAAGTACAGTACAGAGCTAAACTTCAATCAATAAACAAGCTACTGTGAGTCTACCCATCTGACCAATTAATTAGGAATCTCTCTAATTGTATGATCTAGTCCATATCTCTCTACTTTCATCATAATAGTAAGAGATAAATTTGTCAAAATCTTGTCTGCAACCTAAATCAACTATAGCATTAATCTCATCGTTCTATCAAAACGTCCACACTATATCCAGCAATTAGAAATTCATTTGATTTAAAAAAGCAATTTCTTTTAAAAATCCAACTATCTCTGGCAGAAGGGTTGAGTTAAAACAAAATAAATAAAAAGGATTAAGAGTTAATTCACAGGGGGGCAGCTAGATGGTGCAGTAGATAAGAGCACCAGCCCTGAAGTAAGGAGGGCCTGAGTTCAAATGTGATCTCAGACACTTAACATTCCCTAGCTGTGTGACCCTGGGCAAGTCACTTAACCTCAATTGCCTCAGAAAAAAAAAGTTAATTCACAGTTTGTTTATGGAAAGCAATTTAGAATTATATTCAAATTGTTACTACTTTTATATGTACTTTTTGACATACTAATATTACTAGGCCTATATCCCAAAATGATCAAAGAAGAGGAAAAGGATCACTGGAATAAAAATATTTATAATAGTTCTTATGATGTTAAAGAACTGGAAACTAAGGGGAGGTACCCATCATTTGGAAAGACCAGTCAAATTATGATTTTTTTAAACATAATACATTATTACATTATATAACATAATGTAATAAAGCACAACTGTGCCATAAGAAATGAAGAATTTACTGGAAGTATGAACCAATACAGAGTGAAGTGAGCAAAATCAGAATAATTTATACAATTAACAGTATATAGAGAAACAACTTTGAAAAACTTAACTCCTGAATAACAGGAACCAATCATAATTTTCAATGATGGAACTTACTTATCTTCCTCTTGACAGAAGTGAAAGACTTGGGGAGCAAAAAGAGACATTTTTTGGCCTGACTAGCTAGCATAGTATAATGTTTCATTTGACTATACATATTTATTAATAGAGTTTTGGTTTTATTTTTCCCTAACTGGGGTGGAAGGGAAGGAAGGTAGGAGAGAAAATTTTTTATTATTTCAAAAATAAAATTGTAAAAAATTTAAAAAATATAATAATTCTGTCAAAAACAAAAACAAACCCAAAACAAAGTTAGTCCAGCACAAACTGTTCCTGATGAACTCTGTTGGTTCTCTGTAATCACCATATCCTTTTGTTTTTGTTGTTCAGTTGTTTAAGTCATATTCTACTTTTCATGACTTTGTTTGGGGGTTTCTTGGAAAAGATACTGGCATAGTTTGTCATTTTCTTCTCTTTTATTTTTTTAATAGTATTCCAAACTAATTTTATTTTTTAAATATTTTAATAATATTTGATTTCTCCAAATACATGTAAAGACAGTTTTCAACATATACTTATGTAAAACTTTGTGTTCTAAATTTTTCTCCCTCCCTCCCTTACTTCTCCCATCCCCAAGACTGTATGTAAGTTAAATATGAGCAATTCTTTTATACATATTTCCTATATTTATCATGTCGTACAAGAAAAATCAGACTAAAAGAAAAAAAATGAGTAAGAAAAAAAACAAAAAAGGTGAAAATACTATGCTTCCAATCTATAGTGAGTCTCCATAGTTTTCTCTCTGAGTACAAATGGCACTTTCTATCACAAGTCTATAATTGTCTTGAATCACACCTCACTGTGAGAAGAACCAGTCCATCACAGTTGATCATCACATAATTTTGCTGTTATTGTGTACAATGTTTTCCTGGTTCTGCTCACTTCACTCAGCATCAGTTCATGTAAGTCTTTCCAGGCTTTTTTGAAATCATCTTCAGCTCATTTTACAGATGAGGAAATGAGGCAAACAAAACAGGGTTAAAGTGACTTGCTCAGGTCACACAGATAGTAAATGAGGCCAAATTTGAACTCAAGGAAATAACTCTTCCTGACTTTAAGGCTGGCACTTTACCCACTAAGACAACTATCTGCCTCTACTTCTCTTTCTAGATGTTCACAAGTGATTTGTTTAAATGAGTACTTTTAGAATTTTCCTAGGAATTGAAGTCAAGTTCACTAACCTATAATTTTCAGATTCTTTCCCTGAGAAATCTTCCCTTATACCTCTTCCATTTTATATGACCTTTTAAATTACTGACAGGGGCTCAGAAATCACACTTGTCAGACACTTAAATACCTGAGGATACAATCTTATCTAAGTCAGATGACTTAAATCAGCAGTTTGACAGTAACTTAGAAAACTACAAATGAACGTTGTGTTATAACATATTTTTATTCACTTTGTCAAATAAACCATTCCCAATTACATTTTAATCTGGTTCAGGTTATACTTGAGAATTTTGCATGTGGCCAAGATGCCTCTACTTTAAAAGGCTCTTCCACTGGCAAAGTATCTCCCATGCACATGTTAAGATCATGCACAAGAGGAAGTATGATATGAAGAAACAGGTGTTGGATTTCGAGCCAGAGGATTCAAATTTTAGCTCTGCTAATTACCACCTATGACAACTTGGCTTAAATTAAGCAAATTACTTAAACTCTGGGCCATTTCTTCATCTATAAAATAAGAAGGTTTAACTAAATGACATCCAAGACTACTTTATAGATGTATCCTCACATCCAACAAGGGATGAAACAAGGAAAAATATTTACCAAATGTGGTTTGCCAGTGTCATTCAGAATTGTCCTAAGCAGCGAAATATGCTCATTTACAAATTACACTATGACAACTGCATCAAACCTCAAAATTAATTACAGGGCCCTCTCAATGAGATTTGCGGTCTTTTAAGAAATAAAGAAATTTAAAAAAAAAAAACAAAAACACAAAAGTAAGTTAATGAAGGATACCTTGTGCAGCCCAGTGAGGTAGCCTATCAACACATATCTCAGAAACTGCATATGGACAATGAGCTAGATTCAAAATTGAAGGGAGCAGACTGGCTTACTTTTGGAAAACTGCACAGTACATACATCTACAGCTGCTGCTGTGTTTACCCATAATGGCTACTAAGCAAGGAATAAGATTCAAAACTGTATATGACCCAAAGGGCAATGAAGAGATACATAGTAAATTTAGGCTCCAGTACACTGGTAATGTAAGATTTCAATACTAATGTCTTACATACAAGTAATATAAAATGCACCATCAAAAATATGTCCCATTGGAAAAGAAGCTAGGATTTAGCAGTAGATAGAAAACCCAAGTTTATACCGGTAGCCAAAAATCATTAGAAAATTTGAGGAAAATTGGCCTCGAGAGCACTGGGATGATCCTCTATGAAGAAATCTATGTAAAAACATGAACTAGAATCATATAGAATATGTAAACATGGATAGTGAGGTAGTACAGAAGGATGAGATCATCATATCAAAAAAGAAAATATTACATGCTTCATCTAAATATAGTCACTAGCCCAACTACATGAAATTTCTTAATTCTAACATTTTTTTCAAGACCATAGATTTGTTATATATAATTCATTAAAAAAAAAAAATAGTACCGTCCTTCATTCACAATTATACTGCTGGGCACAGTATATTATACCATTGGAGGATAGATCAAGCTTTTGCCCCATCAATGATGATAAATTTAAACTCATTCATTCAAATTGGTTCTTTCTCCTCAACAAGATCATTTACTGAGTAGGAGATGGAAATACTAACTGACTTAATGGTCAGGTACTTTAACCAACCTAAGCTAATCAATCCCTAATAATTTTAATTCAAGCAACTAGAACACAAAAATTTAGTAGCATTAATCCACCACTAAATTACTAATAATTAATAAATTCTGATTTGGCTCTTTTTGTTGTTTGCTTATATTTTATTTTCATTCTCACTTTTTTCCTGTTTGATTTGATCTTGCAAGAGAATTGTATAAATATGTATGCATATATTGGATTACTTGTTATCTGGGGAGGGGATGGGGGAAGTGGGAGGGAAACTGGAACATAAGGTTTTGTCTTGGGTTAATGTTGAAAAATTATCCAATCATATGTTTTGAAAACAAAAAGCTTTAATTAAAAAAAAATAAATGAAATTCACCTATTAAAAAAAATGTTGAAAGACTAAAATATGAAGTTTCCAAATGATATAAACCTCTAAGTTTCATCTATCAGAAATGAAACAAACTTAGACAATGAACATGCATTACAAAATGAAACTATTCAAGGATCAACTACAGTTTAGAAAAGATGGTAGAAATAGTTCATTTTTAATACATTAGGAAAAGTGATGACCTCTGCCTCTCTATTTCCCTAAACACAAACTTAGTTTAACTGAGGTTCTAGTTCCAGTTTTAACACTGACCAATCAGACAACAATCTTTACTGACTGCCTTAGGTCTATCTGTTCATTTGTAAAATAATGAAATTGGTTGCCAATATGGTTAAGATTCTGAAATTCTAGGTGATATATAAAATATCCTGACATCAAATGAACTCCTATCCAAAAGGAAAAGATTCCTATTCCTGTTTTTTCTCCCACAGAAATCTTTTTAATTTGTATTTCCAATCAAATTAAATTTAAAATTAGTTTGACTAAGCTTAACTTTACTTTCTTTTTCCCTTTTCTGAGTAAAGTATTAGTCTTTTAGAACATTAACATAAAGGAGTTTCTCCCCAGCTAAAACAAAGATAAGCAATAAGCTTTAGGAAATCCTGCATTCTGTCCTCAAGAACTTAGAACTAAAGCAAATATGAAAGAACTAAAGCAAATATGAAAGAATAGGCATAAACCAAAAGTTCAAAAAGAAATCACTTAAGAACAGTCTTACTAGTTGTCTTGTGCAATATATAAAACTCTACAAATGCAGAACTAGTCATTCCTTGAACAATCTACAATAGCTAGAAAGGGCCTTTGAGATCACATAGTCTGTTATTTTACAAATAAGGAAACTGTATCCTTTAGAGATTAAGTGATTTGCCCACACTGATTAATGGCATAACAAGGACTAGAATCTTCTTGACACTACGTCATCTCCTATGGTAACTACTTCAACCCTGACCAACTAGGTGATAGTCAAGATAACTATGTGAGACCAAAAAGGATGTCCAAACCCTTATCTTACCTTAATAGGGGATAAGAATTGATAATGAGGAATCTTAAAATGAAGACTTTTAAAAGCTTAGGACAGGATAAAATTGATATACTTACACACTACAATTTACACAAGTCATCTCATTTGACCTTTATAAGCTCTGAGCTAAATATTACAGGCACACTTCAGAGAGGGAAAAAAAGGGGGGATCATATAAATTAAGTCATATGTCCATTTCTCACATAGCTAGGAAATGTCAAAGGTTAACATTTGAACCAAGATCTTAGCTGATTTCCAAGTCTAGCATTCTATCCAGAAAGCCCCAAGGCTCTCTAACTCCTATTCATGACTGGGAGTAGTAAAGGAAAAAAGATTGGGCATACTTCTGACAGTGATCCATCCCCTTTTCCTTCAACCCCCCCCCCAGAAAAGAAGGTGTAGGTTTGGTTGGGTGATTTTATCAGTATGGGGAACTCTTAAGCTGAAAATTCTTCTTACTGATACAGATCAGCAACTCAGATTTTAAAAGATTTATCCCATAAAGTATTTATACCAAATAGGGGCACACAAAAAAGTCACATTAAACTTTAAAATTATATATACAGCATATTGTCTAACTAAATTCTGAGATGTATGGGATTTTTATGAACAAGTTTTTCTGAAATGCAATTCTATATACCAACTAAGAATCATAACATGAACATTAAAATAACTTTGAAATATTTACTGACTATTCTGATGCATAAATATTTTAAATATAGATAATATTAATATTAAAAGGAACTGTTAAGACAAATTGGCAATCATGGCCTCATACTCAAGTGGTTAGATGGCAATTGGGATCCCCAAGCAATTGTACATTTGAGGTACATGTTAATAGTCTTCAGGGTGAATTCTCTAAAAATACTGCGGGGGGGGGGGGGGGGGGGGAGAAAGGAAATTAGTCCTACAAAATTCACCAAGGCCTTTTCCCATCTTCCATTTATGTTCCAAACATACAACATTAAGCTACTCAGCACTGGACCCGAGAGAGTGGATACAGCTACCCAATGCACACATTTCCAAATGGAAGAGGATATTCTCAGCTATATCTTACCTAGCTCTTTAAGAATGTAAAGAGACTGAACCTCTACTCTAAGTAATTCCCAGGTGAAGGAAACTTCTAGTAACAATTCAGGAGGCTACCTTCTTTGCAACTTAATTTAAGAGAATTGCCTAGTAATAGTGTGAAACTCAAAAAGAAAGGGATCCCAGGGGGCCATATATTGACTTAGGAGACTACAAATTCATACCATTTATGTTGTATCTGTATTTATTTTATTAAACATTTCCCAATTGCATTTTAATCTGGTTCAGGCTCTAATCAGGAGGTTTTGCAGGGGATAAGTTTTGACACTTCTGGCCTATAGCACAGGAAGTTAGTGTCTTGCCTGGGTATCCTAGCCAGTACGTCAGATGTGAGATCGAAACCTAGGTTTAGTGTCCTAATTTCAAGACCTATTCTTCAATCACCCCAATGTCTCTTGGCTCTTTCTCCTAATATATACATATATATATTTGCAAACAAAAAACCTTATTCAAAACCAAAGGTTTATGCAGTGTTGAAACTATTTTCACTCAAGTTATAGTAACTAGAATTTGTATTCTGAGGTCTACAAAGACCTTTACTTACCTAAACTGATCCACAAAATAACCCTGTGAGAGATGTCATTATCCCCATTTTACAGATTTAGAAATTGAGGCTGAAAATGTTAAGTGATCTGTACAGAATCACATATCTGTTAAGTGTCCCAGGCAGGTCATCCTAACTCAACACTTATTCATTATGGTACCCATCTTCTCTCAATACATACAGATGCATATTTATATATGAACACAAACACCTGATTGCTGATGTATCTCTAATCCTTCTAAATCTCAACTTTTATCAGCAAATGGATAATGTGAAGATAATTCTGGCCCCTGTTTATTACAAGTCAACTACATAAAAGGCAGCAGATGAATTTTCTTTTTTTTTCCCCACACTTCACTATATGACCAATTAAGAGGAAAACTTATAAAAAGACAAGCAAGGAAGTCTACAAGCTCACATTTCTTCCTCACATGGATCAGAACTAGAATAGGTAAGTTTCTACTCTTTCCACACCCATCACACATTTATGTTCTACTTTTACACTCCAATTCACATTTTATCCTATTTTTCCCTGTACCCAGAACCAGACTGATAAGAATTTTCAGGGTCCAATGTCTTTGATTTGTGCCAGGCATTCAGTGTGTTAATTTATAGTTTCAAAGATATTTGTGTGGAAGAGAGAAGAAAGCACTATTAGCAGGACACTTTATGCTTCCAATGGTTCATATGATACAACTTCAATTTGTAAACAGTTTAAAACCAGGGAAACCACTTCTATTCAGGGTCTTTCATTATCTGTTGTCACCAATGAAATAAAGCAATATGTTTAAGTCATTTCAACACCACAAAGAAATCCCATGCTTTGGTAATAAAAGTAGCAACCTCTCCACTCCAAGTTAAATGCACAAATCCAGATTTTTCAATTAAATGTTGTTATATATTCCAACACCATCCAAAGATTGACTTTCATAAAATTGGCCTAATTCCCATTTCCCCTATCAGAAATTTTCCTCCCTTCAAAAACTATTATTCTTAAAAAATGTCCTAAAATGTTCAAAAGGAAAGTTTATCATCGTAACACAAATCAAAACAGAAATCTCTGGAAACTTTATTATTTAATAGGAATAATAAAGTAGTATGAGGAAAAACCAAAAAAGGAAGAAAAAAAAACTGCATTAGCATCAACTCTACCTCATAAAAGCTATAGAGAAGATACAAAATAAAAAAAAAACAAAAAAACAATATGCTCAAGGTTCTTATATTTTTCTTCCCATAATAGAAAAATGTACATATTCAGAAGTACATTGACTCTTACGTAGGAACACTGACCAGTGTCATAATAACTTTGCACAAGAGTTAAGGAAAAGGAGACCAGTCCTAAGAAAAAGCCTGCCAATGTTATAAATATGTCAATGTCATTAATATAGAACATATTAATATGAATGTACATGTGTGCACACTAATATACACATGTGCTACCTCCAATTTTCTTTTTGCCCTAGTATAAGTATAGTCTACTAACTTAGGAAATGTGATGTAGAAGACAACTGAAATATGGAATCATGTACCTTCTTTTGGAAACCACAGAACAACAAAATAGCTTTCCACTCTTCCAAAAAGAGCAACAATAAAACTCAAGCTTAACAACCTTAAAAATAAAAAATAAATTAAAAATAAATTTTTAAAAAAGTATTCCTTTCCTTCCCCTCTCAACCATTCTCCTAAATATGTTGTTTAACTAAGGGATAAAACAAAACAATCATTGTTAAAAAAGATTTGAAGTTGTTCACATTTATGTAATAATTCAAAGTTTACAAATAACTTTCTTCACAAACACCCTATAAATTAGGCAAGCATCATTACTATTTCACACCGAAGGAAAACTCAGAAAGGTCCATGAAAACAGAGATATCTAGCATATAAAAGTACAACATCAAGTATAAGATCAGACTTTTTCTGTCAAAAACCTGCGATCCTTAGTTTTTTGTAACCATTTTCAAAATTTAGACATTTCATCAGCTTAACTTTTAACTTCTTCCACATATCTAAAGTTTGTTCTTTTTTTAAATAATAAATCATTGCAGATCGAGTCTACCAACAAGACATTTTTCACACTGTAATGTTTTAAGTGCTAACAGCAAAACAAATTAACTTGGGAAAATGCCCTGGCAAACTCTGCCTTACCTATTACATACAAAGGCAGCCTTCAGGGTTTTGGATTACTCTAGAGAAAACTCAGAAACCTGATTTAGCTTAAAATTCCCAGATCATCACAGAATGAGTTACATGCTTACAGAAGAAGCTGGAAAAATTTAAGGTCAACAGATTTCTGGCCCACATATGATTAAGAAAATAACAAATTCTACAAAACACCTTTTGCAAAATCATGTCCTTAGTTATTCTGCTTCAGTTTTTATATTGTCAAGACTAGACCAAAATAAGTAGATAGATGGAACAATAAATTGATCAACTGATCAGACAATAAGAAAAATTCTTATAAAAGCATTCAAGCTTGTAATGCTGTCTAGCAATTCAGATTCAAACTGAAAAATCTACAATTTTTCAGTTTACTGCATTTGCACAAGTTCACTCTTTAAAAATCAAGCAAGAATCTGTTTCAAGAAAAAGGTCCTTTTTAAAAAAGGATGCTCTACTTGCTGATAAAAGACTTCTTAATATTAATAACAAGAAAATTAACATCTAAAGAAGTTGAAATCATTTTAAAAAGGCAAAATATCCTATCAGCAACTAAAATAAGGTACTATTCAAAGTAAAAAACAAATATTTATTCATATACCAAAAAAATCAATATTTAATATTAAAGCCAAAATACAAAATACAAAAAAATCAATATTTAATATTAAAGCCAAAATACAAAATACATACATTGAAGATGCTTCAAGTACATTAACTATGCATTTGTCACAATTTCTATGAATTTATTGCTACTGAAATAATTATATTAGAAAGTCACAATATAAAACAAATTTGTCCTTAAAAAAAGTTCTGCAACAAAACCAAGTTTATACTGATTTAGTCAAAGGCATAGATTAATATGAATTATTTTTAAAACTCTCTTTTTGAATTACTCTATCACTGGATGAAATCATCATTTTTAATCTCCTATACTGAACCATCATAATACAAGCATTATAAGTAACTGCTAACAATACACACTGATGTTCAATCTTTCAGAGTAACACACTAAATCAGGAATGGGAGAGCACATGAGGGGAAACTGTAGAGAATCACAGAAGCAGAGATAGAGATGTCAAGAAATTTTCCAAGAATCCTTTACCATTCTTCTAGGGAAGATCACACATGATCCAAATGAATGATTCACAGAAATACAGACCTTGGACCATTGAAAGGAATGTTAGAGACCACCAAATCCAACAACCCACATTTTATCAATGACAATCCTGAAGCCCAGAGTTGAGATTCTATAACCTCTCCTAGAACAAGAACTATTTCTTTGCTGTTCTCCACCCCCAAAAGGCTATTTTCAGAAACTAACCCAAATAACCCCACCCCCCCCAAGTTAGAAGAAATAAATGGAGCCCCAGGATAGAAGAGTATTTTACCATAGTAAATTTATAAAAACTTAAATTTTCTTATAAGAAATTTAACCAACACTTAAGACTATTCTACTAGCCTTATACAAACTATGTAGGGTTCCCTTCAATGTAATTCAAAATAGTCTCAAGTGGCTTAACTTCCCTTTGGAGACTTTTCCCTAACCTAATCATTAGGTTAGGAATTTTTCCTTTCCAAATCTTATCCCTTTACTCCTAGCTATTATATTCCTGTGTACTGTATTAATTATCCATTCAGTTTTGTTTACACCTTTTTTATTAGCATTTACAGACTTAGGTTTCTTTTGGTCACTATTTTTTAATTTACAAAACTGATTTGTATTTGTCTTTCAATATAGACATTATCCATCCTATACATGTTTTTTAATCTTATCCTGGATTAACCAGGACCAACTTTCTTTAATTTCTGAGTTCTTATGGACTCAGACATTTTTCCATACCAATGAACCACAAATTAAATGCTATTGGACCCTCTTTTTTAGGCATATCACATTGTGGAGCCCCAGGCTGGAAGGTTATTTTTCCACAGTACATGACTATAACAAGGCATTAAATTTTTAAAAAACTTTCTCTAATACAAAATTTAACTGATACTTAAGACTTAAGACCCCTTTTAAAACCTCATTTATTTCATCTTACAGCAATATCTATCTTACTGGCTACTATGCATTTTGTTGTTCTGTTATTTCAGTAATATCCAACTATTCCTGCTCCCATTTGGGGTTTTCTTGGCAAAAATACTGACATAGTTTGACATTTCTTTCTTCAACTCATTTTACAAATGAGAAACTGAAGCAAATAAGGTTAAGTGACTCAAGCAGACTCACACAGTAAGTAGCTGAGACTGGATTTGAATTCAGTCTTCCTTAGTCCAAGTTTAGTGCTCTACCCACTGCCCACAAAAACTATATATTTACTAAGGGAAGGCCCTTAATACCCTACATATTATCCCTTTTAAAATTTTAATACAGCCTGAGTATCAAGAGTAGAACAAAATTACCTAGCAAGAGACATCCAGTAGCATGTCCACACTCAAGTTCTTCTCAGAACAGATATTAAAATAAAAAATTATATTGTATTGTTTTAATACTCTTGCATAAGAATTTTAGTACACAATATGGGACAGTGCTTCTCAAATTTTTGTTTTCCATCTTTATACTTATTAAACATTATTGAGGATCTGTCCGGCTTTTGTTTATGTGGTTTATATTCATAGATACTGAATATATTAAAAATAAAGCATAATTTTGAATCTCTGTAGACCCTCTAAAAGGGTTTCAGAGACTCCCAAGATTCTCTGGACCACACTATGAGAATCACTAGACCTCAAAAATATTTTTTCATGAGGGTGGTCTAATCTAAATATTTGGAACCATTTAATTTATTTTTTCCCTCAAAGGTCCAAGTTTTCTATCAAACCACTAAAATCAAGTGTTAAAGCACTAAATAAAATGTCAAATAACAAAAATATTATTTACTAACAGAAAAAAGGCAACATCTTAATATAATTTTGACAAGTAGAAAGAGCAATGACCATTTTGCTCTTAAATGTAAATTAAAGTCACTTAATGGTGGCACTATAAAATTTTATATTACCTATACCTGTTTGAAACATAAATCTGAATTTTAAGCCCTTGTACAACACAAAGGAGAGCTAGCATCAGGAATGGAAGCTCAAGTCTAAAAAACGACAATCTTCAAAAGTCTCTAGGCTCTGGTTCTCTATGTAAAAATGAAAAATATACCACTTGTTATCAGTTCATCTTAGTTGAGTATTATTATTGGAAATAGATATAATTCCTCAAGTGTATATTATTTATACAAAAATCATTAGGGAATCCTGGTAAAAGTATCTTACAAGTGAAATTGATTTATAAAACAGTATCATTTTGGCACTTCAGTAATTAAAGCCTTTGAATATACTCTAATTCATCTTTTTTTGTTTAAACTAAATTCTTTTCTATATCAAATACTAAGGCATGATAGGGTACTGGGAAAAGAGAATTTGCTCAATTTGGAATCAGAGGACCTTAGTTCAAATACCAGGATCTGCCATTTAATTTAACCTTGAGCAAAATTGCCTGGAAGTCTTGTACTTCAATCAATACGAATGAAAAGATTTGGATTTGGATGACCTCTAATTCCTTTTGACTCTAAATCTACCTGTCCTTGTAATCCTAAAAAGAGTGCTTTTAAAAATAAGTTATCCTAAAAATTAGAACTTTCTTAAACATAACAGTACATTTCACTGCCCAAAAGAAAACATCACATTCCCCGTTACATTTCAAATAAAAACTTCACTATATGTTTATTATTATAATACTAAATTATTTTCAGTTCAGCATGTGCCAGTATCCATAACAACCACATTCCTTTCACAAATTACGCATTACTTAAATTATCTTTGCCTTTAACTTAAGTCATAGAAATGCTTAAGAAAAATACTTTATTCATCCCTAAATACTTCCACACCTCATCCCCTACTTCCAGGGAAAGGATTAATAAATCTAATCTCTAATTCATTGATCAAATTGCAAAACTGTCCCCAAGAAGTGAATGGGAAGTATAGGATCATAGAAAACACTCCAAAAAATCATTTATTGGCAAGATCACTAGACTGGATTTGCAACTGGTTCCTAGTCCTAATCTGGCCAGTCAAGACTGATTTGTGATCTTATACAAGTCACTTAACCTCAACATACTTTGATTTCCAGTCTGCAAATTGAAGAGGTTGGACTAATCCCTAAGTGCTTATTATACTTTTAATTTTTTATATGATCTATACTTTACTCAAATGTGATAGGCAGAAACTTCTAATTATTCCTCTGAAATGCCTTAGGCATTTGAGGCTTCTCTTAGAAGTCTACAATTTGTTCTTTACCTAAACCAAGGGTTTTTAACAATACAGCTCTAAACCAGTAAATCAGAGGAAAATCTAATTCAAAATATCAAGTAAATGTCTGTAAGCATCTGATTCCCCACTTTAAGAACATGACCAATTTTCTCTCCCATCCTTTCCTCATCAAGTTAATTTCATTCTTTGTCTCCCTAGTTAGAATGTGAACTCCTGCAGAGCAGAAATTTTATTTTTCCCCTTTCTTTGTATTAAATCAGCATTTAGCACACTACCTGGCACCTTTCTGCTGTGCCAACAATTTGCACAAAAATGCCTGTTGATTGAAGCTTCAAAGCATCACAGAATGTCAGTACAAGACATCCTCACTATAGATGATGGACTTTTAATTCACTCCCAACACCCATTCCCAATTAGTCATAAGAATTAACATTTAGATGCAATTGATAAGAAGGTAATCTGTTACAGGACAATTTTAATCAAATTTGCTGTGGGAACTTAGGTGGTCCAAGCTATCATTTCAATATGTAAAAAACATGCCAGAACCAGCAAATCAGAAAAAGAAAAAAATTCTGACATTCTCCTTGTTCATTGCAATATGTTCCCCAATTCTTGAAATTTCAGAATAGGCCAAGCAAAATGTCTGACTTACAGGAATCTCCAAAGAATATATATTTGTAAACAAATACAGAACTAAATAATTGAAGTTGCTATGGCAAGTGCTAGAAGGTTCCAAAATGCCTTTTTTTTTTTGGGGGGGGGGATGATTAGCTCTAATTTTGCTGCTTTGCAGAATAAGAAATTTGGGTATTTTAAAAAATATATACATCTCCACCCAAAACATCAATGCAGAATTTAGTATATGTGTTTATTAAGTAAAACATATTTGATCTATAGAATCAAGTACCATAGTAGAATTATGGACAATGTGTCCTTTAATTTAAAAGAATTCACAAAACAGAAGTCTTTTTTACTTGAAGTATTAGATTTTAACAAGCAATGCCACAATAATATGTTTGGTCCTAAAACTTGCCTGAAACAGTCAAATGTTTCTTTCCAAAGACTTTCTCTACACCTTTCCCATCAATTAAATACTTCAAAATTACACTATATATATAGTGTACATATGTACATGTATGCAAAAACATACGTACAGTGTGCATATATATATTTGACTGCAATCCCAAATGCTGACAACTGCAAAGAAAAAATTCACAAGCAAAACATTTTCATAACTATTAGCTATGGCTTTCAAAACTTCTACTTACAGCACTGTATGTCTAACATTTGTGAAGACTGTGGATAATGTAAAAATAGTAAACAAATATTCTATGCTTAAATTACATCTACTTTCCTTTTTAATCATGCATTTATTTGTGAGATAAAATTCTCTATAATCAGCATTATATTCAACAATAAATTTGTTGTAATTTATTAGTCATATTAACAGTAATAATTATTGTAACAAGATATATTTGTACATTTTTCATATATATAAAACAAAACAAAGACTTCAAGACTTGCTCTTATAAAAATAATTGAGAAGCTTATTTAAAGTGTTTTCATGAAAAAGAGTCAAAATTCTTGGAATTTATAACATAAAAGAAAATATCCAGCTCAAACTCCTCTTTTGATCATAAACTACAAATCAAAAGTACAGAAAATTTGCAGGATAATCTTACAGCTGTCACATGACTTGATTTTGTAGAAACTATCTAAATTTACCAAGCACCTTTGACTCTTTAAAAGCTTCTTGGTAAAAATAACATTTAAAATGTTGGACCACTGAAAGAAGCAAAAATTCAAAATAAGCAACTTGGGAAAGTTCTGATACAACTCTATGTGACCAACTCATTTACTACCATAACCTTAAAAACAAAAAACAACCCAACAGCAACATGGCTTCAGCAAAATTGGACAGATTTTTACCTAAGAAATGTAATATCTTGCCTTCTATAACCCAAGAACTGCTGCTGGCCACACTGGAAGTGCCTCCCATACATACAGAGAAGGCAGGCCAATCTCTTAGCCGCAAGTTAGGCAGGCCTCTTCCTCCCACAGGGAAGCGCATGACAAACGCGGCGTCATGCGAATTGTGTCACCGGGTCACCGGCAAAAATTACATGTAACTCCCCAACTTCGGTCTGATCCGGCCTCTTGAGGCCTCACAAGTATCTCTAGGACCTAGCACACTAACAGGGGAAAGCTTAAATTGACCTACTTTCTGATCCAGTAAACACTGAGCCCAGGGTTGGACCTAAGACAGGATTTAATGGAGGCCTCTCTTCTCAATCTTTTCCGAGCCTCCGTGGCCAACAGCGAAGGAACTTTTCCTGGTTTTACTAGGTTCAAAATGAGTATGCAGCCCAGCAGTTCTGTATCTTATCTGCTGGACCATGGGGAAAGCAAGAAAAATGGGAAATCCAAACCCAACACATTCCAATTTTTAAAAACAAAACAATATGTAACTACCCCCACAACCCGTAGCAAACCCTTCTCCGGGATTAAGAAAAGCAGCGATAGAAAAGAGTTTTTACTAGACCAAGGATTTTTTTCTGCTCCTTTACAGCTGGGGAAACCCCTCACTCTACTATGTAGGGGGGGGGGGGGGAGAGCCAACATCAAAAGGCCGGCCCAGGAGGGTGAGTATGGGCCTGCCTATCCATTTCGGGATGTGCTACTACCTCCATCTCTTTTCTCTCTTGGCTTGGATTCGACCCCCCTCCCTGGATCGGCATGCCTTATCTCAGCAGGGGCTCAAATTAAATAATCATAATCATAATCATGGCGTTTCCTCCTGTCCAACCCCCCCATTATTATCCCCTCTCCCGAAACTGCGAATGGGCTACTCCCCTTTCCCGTAGTGGGCCAAAGCCTACATGTAACCTCCCCTCCTTCGGCTCGCTCCCCGGCCCCGGGATCCAGGCCACCCAAGGATCCAGGGAACACTTCATCCACCCTCTCCAGCCCTCATCGCCACCCTCGAGGCCCGGACTCGTCGGTCACCTTCCCTCCCTTTTCACCTCCACCATCCCCCATCCGCATTGTCTGTCTCAATTCAACTTTGACTAATATGGATTCCTCAGGCCTGGGCCCGGCAGTAATTATAAACTACTCCTCCTGGGGAAGAGGGCTGCTAAGGTCGCTCCCCTCTTTCCCGTTCAATGTGATTCCCACGGAGAGGCTAGGATGAGCCCCTCGGTTTCCCTCCCCCCCCATCCTCTCTTCTCCTTCCCCAAAACCAGAAGTTTACCCTGGACAGGGCCTAAATACGAGAGGCAGGAAGAGAAGGAAGAGAGAGTTGGAACACCTACAACCTCCCCTTCCCATGTCCTCCCCCCCAAAAAATACACCCCACCAACCCAATCCCAGCACCCCCAGGCCCCATGGCGCCGCACTGCCCCACCTCCGCGAAAGAGGAGATGGGAGGGCAGGGGGGATGGGAAGAGCAAGTTGGGGGTTCCCCCCCAGTCCCCCTTACCTGTCATTGAGCTGGTCCTCGGTGCCCGGCAGCGGGTGAACGACGAAATGGATGGACGTCATGGTGCTTCCTCCTCGTCCTCCTCCCTAGGACACCCCACCTCCCTCGCGCTAACCCGTCCCCCCCTCCCCCCAAAAAAACAACCCCTCTTCTCGTCCTCCTCCTCCCAGCCCCCAAATGGAGGGAACCAAATGCGCAGGGGCCGTCTCCTTCTCCCCTTCCTCGGATTTCTCTTCTTCCTCGTCCTCGTCCTCGTCCTCGTCCTCCGGCCCCCCCCGGGCTGTGTGTGCGGGGCCGGCCGGCCCGGCTGGCGGGCGGGCGGACTGGCGAGCAGGCGGACGAGCCACCCGCCAGCAGCTCCCCCTGCGCCGAGGGGGGGAGGAGGAGGACGAGGAGGAGGGAGGGGAGAGAAGAGGGAGGTGAAGGGAGGAGGAGGGAAGAGGACGAAGATCTGGGGAGGGGGGTGAGGGGGGATGCGGGAGGAGGCGGGAGGACGAGGACGAGATCGGGGCCGCGGCTGGGCGGGCGTCGGGAGCCGGGAGGGCTTGAGGTAGCCCAGAGACGTGCTGGGAGGGAATGGGCTACCGGGACGCCGGGGGCTGGAGGGGGGCGGCGGACGGGGGGATCG
Organism: Myrmecobius fasciatus; assembly: GCA_023553655.1. Classification (NCBI taxonomy): domain Eukaryota; kingdom Metazoa; phylum Chordata; class Mammalia; order Dasyuromorphia; family Myrmecobiidae; genus Myrmecobius; species Myrmecobius fasciatus. The sequence continues at coordinate 44,823 of JAJPUD010010325.1, read as the reverse complement.
GGCGTGGGGGGGAAGGTGGGGAGGGAGATGAGTCCGCACCGCGCTCACAGGCGAGACGCCGCTACCGCCACCAACACCGCCGCCGCCATCTTCACTTCTGCCCCAGTTTCTCCCTCTCGCAGGCTCCGCTTCCGAGGGGCGGGGGAGGGGGGAGGAGGGAGGAGGGAGGAGACGGGCAGGCGGGGGGAGGGGGGAAAGGGAGGGGAAAGAGAAAGAGGACGGGGGTAATTCACATTACGGCTCTGCTGATTGGTCGGCCCCGTGTTGGACTGCCACGAAGCTGTAAGAACGTGAGCGATTGGTCCAGGTATCTCTCCGCCCTCCTTAGCCCTCTCGTGTATGGGACGATAGGGAGCGAGCATTTTGGCCGGAGCACGTGTTATAGGGGAGGAGGGAAGAGAAGGGAAGAACCCAGACGCTTGGGTGAGAGTGCGAGAGGGAGTGCAAAAAGGGTATCCCCGGTTGGGAAGCACAGAGGAGGGGCCTGTTAACGTGTTTTCTCCCAGATTTCCCTGGAGCCACCCTGATTATTTTAAGAACTGTGGATCTTTTATCTCCTTTTCTTGATCTGCTGTTGTATTTAAAGTGAACTCGAAAAGACAGTTAAGGGGGAGGGGGGAACTGTTATAATTAATAAGCAAGATAGGGAAGGTTTTCTGGGCCCTAAAGATCATAGGAACTAAATTAGAGAAATTTATACTTTGAATGGTAGAGATTGTTTAGTTCAGTTTAGTGTAATTTCACAAATAAGGAAGCTAGGGCCCAGAGAGAGAAAGTCAACCATGACTAGAACCTAAATTTCCTAGCTCCTGGCTTATCCCACTATTCAAATTATGTATTCCGCTAAGTTTTTTTTTTTCTTTTTACATTCTAATCCCTTTCCCAAATGATTTTTTTAAAAAAAATTATGTTGTGCCTACTTTTTGATCCAGCAGCATCACTACTAGTTCTGTATCCCAAAGAGATAAAAGAAAAAGAACATATACATACAAAAAGAAATGTAAAGTAGCCCTTTTTGTGGTAGTGGTGGGGGGAAGGAGGAAGGATGCCAATCACTTGGAGAATGACTGTACAAACTGGCATAATTATAATGGAATACTATTGTGCTATAAGAAATCAGGAGAGGAGTGGTTTCATAAAAACCATGGCAAGAGTGAAGAATTATTATGCATAGTAACAGTAATATTATAATGATGATCAACTGTGAAAGACTTGACCACTCTGATCAAGACAACAGTTTAAGAGAATTCTAAGGGTCTCATGAAGAAAAATATTGTCCACTCCCAGAGAGAGAACTGAATACAAATTGAAGTCAAGTTTTCTCATTTTCTTATTTTTCTTGCATTTTTTAAAATATGAAATGTTTTGCATGATTTTACATGTAGAATTGATATATTGCTTGCCTTCTTAAGTGGAAAAGGGTTGAGAGGGAGAGAGAGAATTTGGAACTCAAAATTTTAAAAGAAAAGAATGATAAAAATAAAATTTGTAAATATTTTTTAAAACATAAAAATGAAATCTGTCCCCCTACTTACACTGGACATGGTTGGGGATCCTTGTTTAGATAATTCCTGATTAAGGTGCTACCCATGTTCAATAAATTAATTATTAAAAACTCACTATAATAGGAATTTAATAAATGCAAATGATTGGTTGCCAGATACTGTGTTAGGCACTAGAAGAGTTGAACACAAAAATGAAACAATTCCTGCCTTCAAAGAGCTTATTGGGGATATTCCCTGCTCCGTTACCTTCTACAGCAAGGGCTCATTTTTCCAAGCCCTCTCCCAGTGGAGTCTTGACACCAAAAAATATTCCCAGAACAACTACTACTAAGCATTTACTCCATGGCTGGCAGGCATAGAGGAACTTCTGGTAATTCTTTTCCATATTAAAATAAATGTCTGTCCTAACCTTCAAAAGATTGATAAAGTTTTGAATTACACATTAAGTGGGAAAAAAATTCATGGATAAATGTTAAAATCATTAAAGTCTTTGGCAAAGAAAGAACAAATGACTCAAAAATTTTATGAATTGGAAATTATTTAAACAGAAATTACAAATTTTCCCATTGAAAATGGTATTATAAAGGGAAAAAAGCGGTAGGCCAAATTAGGCCTCAAATCTCAAAAGTGATAGTAATAAAAAAACATGAATCCTGAGCTTTAGTGAGATACTTTAAGTGCATTTCTAAACAAGCATCCTGTTAACCTAAGTTGCTTTATAAAACTTTATTTTACCTTTTACAAAGGTTTAGTGAAAAGATTTTCAGCAAAATATGGATATCAAAAATTATACATAAAGCAGAATAGTCTAAATACCTCATGGCACTAGAAAAGGGACACTTTCATAGTTACCACTTCCAACACTGACCCAGATTACTTTAAGTTCAAAAAGTATTTCAGACAGCTGTTCTGTGAAAGCCCATGTGAACTGAGTCTTGGGATGCTGATCTATTTCCACAACACAGAAAGTGGTATGCAACTAGTTCTAAATTTTACCCCTTGCTGGCACTCTCAGTAGAAAAACTAAACATTTCCTAAGCCTTAAGGATTCAACTAGCAAGGCAGTTTGGCAGCCTCATATGTCCAGTCAGGTCAACAAGTATTTATTACGCTATATAATATGTTATTTTATGCCAGGCACTGTATTAAGTGCTGGAGATACAAAGAAAGACACGACAAAAATAACTACCAAAAACTCTCTGGCCCCTTAGAAACTCAAAATATTGATGGCGAGGAGGGAAGATTGGAAGGTGGGATTAGTGAGGGATATATGCAAAGAACTATATCCAAACAAACTATACACAAGACAAATTAGAAATAATTTCAGCAGGAAAACACCAACATTAAGAATTGGGGAAATCTTATAGAAGGTAGAATTTTAACTAAAACATGAAGGAAGCTAAGAAATGGAAGTGAAAAGAGAGAGCATTCTAGTCATAGAGATCAGCCAATGAAAATGCACAATCTAGAGATGAAGTGTCCTCTGTGAGAGAAAGCCAAAAGGCCAGAGTTAGCCGATTTTAAATTCTATAGAGGAGAATGAAATATGAGACTGGAAAGGTAGGAAGGAACTAGGTTGTAAGGGATTTTAAACACCAAAGACAGCATTTTATATTTGATCAATATGCCACTTGAATTTACTGAATCTGGAAGGTACATAGATATGAGGTTTAAGATCACCTTGTTAGCTAAATGAAGGAAGGACTGAAGTGGAAGAGACCAAACCAGCAGGCTGTCGTAATTGTCCAGGCATGAAAGTATCTGAATGATGTAAAAAGAGGAGGAAGGGAAGAGAGAGCTCTCAATGAATTGCCTCAATTTCTTTAGTGAATTCTGAAGCAAGTTTCTAAACACTGTGGAGAGGCAGCTTCACCCAAGGTTTGAGAAGTCAGTGTGGTGAATGGGATCATGAATTGATTAAGGAGTTGTAAAAAGGTTTCCTTGCAAAAGTGGGAGGGAGACAAGTTGATATTATGTAACATGGATTTGTAATGGACCAAGTTAGCATGGTTTTATGATTCCAATTTCATTCAGCAAGGCTTGAATAAGAACAACAGCAATAGATGGTAGGAGTAATCAAAGCCTGGGTAAGGTGATAAGAGGGAAAGGGACTTGAAAGAAAAGAACATTGTAAAATTGAACTTGTTCATGAAGGGGTAAAGAATGGAAAAGGAAGGAAGATGAAGCTAAGGGGATAGAAAGCCAGCCTCTAAGTCAAGAGGAGCTGGATTCAAATTCTGCTTCTGACACATAGCTACTGATTATGTAACTCTAACACCACAATAAGTCACAGAGCAGTTGTCCTTCATTCATAAGGAGAGTTTCCTCACTAGCAGTTTGTGACAGATTAAATTACTAGTCTGGATCCCCAAAAAAGGAAATGGGCATAATATTAAGTTTGGAAAATAACATACCTGTTTGTCCTGAAAGTAGAATGTGTGAAGAAAAATAATATGAAACAAGAAAGAGTTAAGTTAGAACCAAATTGAAAAACACCTTAGATTCTAAATTTGTCTTTTATCTAGTCAGGAAGGAGCCAATGAAGGTTTCTGAATAAGGGATTAACATGGTCAGACCTGTTTATGGTAGGATTATTTTAGCTCTCTACTCAGGATGAATTGAAGAGGGAGGAGATTGGAAGCAGAGAGTCCTAATCTAGGTTAGGATGCTAAACTACAGGAGAATTCCTTCTACTGGAATTTAAATCCCTGTCCTTGAAGATAGAGAATTTTAAATTTTATATCTCAGAACCTGATGTAATACTTTTGTACACAGTAGGAAATGTTTGTTGAATTGTACTATCTCTTTATATTCTTTTTAAAATTTAAACTTTTTTTTTTCCTGAGGCAATTGGGGTTAAATGACTTGCCCAGAGTCAAACAGCTAGGAAGTATTAAGTGTTTGAGGTCACATTTGAACTCAGGTCCTCCTAACTTCAGGGCTGGTGCTCTATCCACCAGACCACCTAGCGGCCACTACTTTTTATTTTCAAAACATATGCATGAATAATTTTCTACATTCAACCTTGCAAAACCTTTTGTTCCAAATTTTTTCCTTCTTTCCCCCCATTCTCTCCCCTAGATGGCAAATAATCTAATATATGTTAAACATATGCAATTCTTCTATATATATTTCCACAATTACTGTGCTGCACAAGAAAAATCAGATCAAAAAGGGAAAAAATGAGAAAGAAAACAAAATGTAAGCAAACAACAAGAGTGAAAATACTATGTTGTGGTCCATACTCAGTTCCCACATTCCTCTCTCTGGATGCAAATGGCTCTCTTTATCACAAGACCATTGGAACTGGGCTGAATCATCTCATTGTTGAAAAGAGTCATGTCCATCAGAATTGATCATCTTGTTGCCATGTACAATGATCTCCTGGTTCTGCTCATTTCACTTAGCATCACTTCATGTGAGCCTCTCCATGAGGCTCATCCTGCTGATCATTTCTTATAGAACAATAATATTTCATAACATTCATATACCATAACTTATTTAGTCATTCTCCAACTGATGAGCATCCATTCAGTTTCCAGTTTCTTGCCACTACAAAAAGGGCTGCCACAAACATTCTTACACATATGAATCCCTTTCCCTCCTTTAAATTCTCTTTAGGATATAAGCTCAGTAGAAATACTACTGGATCAAAGGGTATGCACAATTTGATAGCCCTTTGGGCATAGTTACAAATTGCTCTCCAGAATGGTTGAATCAATTCACAACTCCACCAACAATGTCCCAGTTTTCCCACATCCCCTAAAACATTTGTCATTATCTTTTCCTGTCATCTTAGCCAATCTGAGAGGTGCATAGTGGTACCTCAGAGTTGTCTTAATTTGAATTTCTCTGATCAATAGTGATTTAGAGCACCTTTTCATAGGACTAGAAATGGCTTTAATTTCTTCATCTGAAAATTGTCTGTTCATATCCTTTGACCATTTATCAATTGGAGAATGGCTTGAATTCTTATAAATTTGTATCTCTTTATATTCCGACAATGGTTTTTTCAATATCTTCTACCTCAACATGAGCCTAACAAGTAAGAAAGTAAGTGTGAGATGTTACAAATACAAATACTGTCAAGGAGCCTCCATTCTAATGAGAGAGACAAGGCCATATGTAAATATGCACAACATAACTATAAGAGAATAAATATAAACATATGTATAAAAATAGATAATAATAATAGCTACAATTCATGTGTTTTAAGATTTGCAAGTGTGTTTAATCATTTTCAGTTCTGACTTTTCCTGATCCTATCTGGGGTTTTCTTGGCAAAGATACTGAAGTAATTTGCCATTTCCTTTTCTAGTTTATTTTACAGATGAGGAAACTGAGGCAAAAGAGGTTAAGTGACTTGTCCAGAAGTGACTTGTCCAGAGTCACACTATTAAGTGTCTGAGACTGGCACTTATGTTCTCCAGGCTCCAGGAGCAACTCTCTATCCACAGTGCCTCCTAGCTGTCCAAAGATTCACTAAGCACTTTTCAAATATTATCTTATTTGATCTTTACAACAAACTTGGGAGGTAAGTACTATTATCATCCTCATTTTAGAAACTAAGAAACTAAGCTGTGGAGAAGCTAGATTATTTGCCCAGGGTCCCACAGCTATTAAGTTTCTGAGTCCAAATTTGAACTCAGATTGTATTGATTCCAGGCCCTACATTGTATCTACTATTTCACTTAGATAAATACAATGTATTACATGTTGATCTTTATGCCAATTTCCACTCTCTCTAACTAGAGAGGTCCCCAGAGCTAAACTACATCTCTTTTTTTTGCGGTTCTAGGGGTTCCCTTGAGGGGCTGAGTTGTCTTTCTAATGTTATTGATTTGAAGCAGAGTTCCTCCCACCTTCTCCACCTTGGTTCCTGGGTAATGTGGGCTCAGACTTATAGTAATAGTTACAAAATGTTCTTCCCAACAAATTCACCTAAGTGTGTCTTAGTAAGGATATATATCTTCCTTACTTGTAGAGCATGTCTTGAGGTACTGAGTCAAATTACTGAAAGACAGGTCAAGCAAGCCATTCCTTTATTTCTTTCTTTTTTTCCCCAATATATTTTTATTTCTTTTGTTAAATATTTCCCAATCACATGTAAAAAAAATAACATTCATTTTTGAAAATTTTGAGTTCCAAATTCTCTCCCTCTCTCCTGACCCTTCTCTACCATTAGAAGGCAAGCAAAATGATATTGAAGTCATGTAAAACATATTTCCTTGTTAGCCATGTTGCAAAAGAAAACGCACATATACACAGAGAAAAATAAAGTTTTAAAAAAATAAAGCAAGTCACTCCTAACAGTACTCCATTTTCCAGACATCCAAAGACTCATACAACATTTTGAAGGTCACATAATCATAGTCAAATCAATTCTAAGAACTCATCCAATCTAAGAAAAGGAAAGAAGGATAAATGGGAGCACAATGCATTCACAACTTCATGACACTTCAAGGCAAGAGCATGTCCTCAGTCACAACTTGACAATTGAAAGACTTTTTCTTTGCCATATAGTAAGTATATATAAGAAACAGTCATAGAATACCTACACATGCTCTGAATAGAAAACAGGACTCCGCTATTATACATCATCATGCATTTCTGGAAGCAGGTTCCCCAAATATCTTGGTGGGTTGGCACTAGACAGAACTGAATGCACAGCCTCAAGGTTCTGGACTCCTATTGGCCAATTCCTAGTTAAATAACATAGTTTATGAGGGGGAGCAGCTAAGTGATGAAGTAGATTGAGTCCTAGGCTTGGGATCAAGAAGATATCACACTGAGTTCAAATCTAGTCTCAGTCACTTACTAGCTGTGCGACTTTAGAAGTCATTGAACCCTGCTTACCTCAGTTCTTCATCTGTTAAATGAGCTGGAGAAGGAAATGGAAAACTATTCCATTATCTTTGGCAAGAAAACCCCAAATGGCAACATACATACTCAATGTGGGTATAGAAATCTATCTTATCCTGAAGGAAAATAAGAGGAATGGAATATGGGAAAGGGAGGGAAGGTGATAAAAGAGAGGGCGTACTGAGGAAAAGAGTGGTCAGTAGTTTATTTAGTGCCATACCAATCAAACTCCCAAGAAATTATTTTACAAATCTAGAAAAAATAGTAGCAAAGTTCATTTGGAAGAACAAAAGGTCAAGGATCTCAAGGGGATTAATGAAAAAAAAAAAAGGCAGATGAAGGTGGCCTTGCTGTACCAGATCTAAAACTATATTATAAAGCAGCGGTCATCAAAACCGTTTGGTACTGGCTAAGAAATAGAGCAGTTGATCAGTGGCACAGGATAGGATATCAGGACAATCTAGGCAATAACCTTAACAATCTACTAGTATTCGATAAACCCAAAGACCCCAGCTTTTGGGATAAATACTCACTATTCGGCAAAAACTGCTGGGAAAATTGGAAACTAGTGTGGAAGAAATCAGGGCTTGACCCATACCTAACACCATATACCAAGATAAGATCTAAATGGGTTCATGATCTAGATATAAAGAGGGACTTTGTAAGCAAGTTAGAGGAACGTAATATAGTTTATCTCTCAGACCTGTGGAGATGGAATAAATTTATGTCCAAAGAAGACCTGAAACTCCTAATTGAACACCAGATAGATAATTTTGATTATATTAAGTTAAAAAGTTTCTGTACAAACAAAACAAATGCAGACAAGATTAGGAGGGAAGCATCAAATTGGGAAATCATCTTTACATTTAATGGTTCTGATAAAGGCCTCATTTCTAAAATATATAGAGAATTGTCTCATATATATAAGAATTCAAGCCACTCTTCAATAGATAAGTGGTCAAGGGATATGAACAGACAATTTTCAGATGATGAAATTAAAACCATCTCTAGTCATATGAAAAGTTGCTCCAAATCACTATTGATCAGAGAAATGCAAATTAAGACAATTCTGAGGTACCACTACATACCTGTCAGATTGGCTAAAATGACAGGAAAAGATAACAATGAATGTTGGAGGGGATGTGGGAAAACTGGGACACTAATACATTGTTGGTGGAACTGTGAACGGCTCCAACCATTCTGGAGAGCAATTTGGAGCTATGCTCAAAAAGTTGTCAAACTGTGCATACCCTTTGACCCAGCAGTGTTTCTACTGGGCCTATATCCCAAAGAGATCTTAGAGGAGGGAAAGGGACCCACATGTGCAAGAATGTTTGTGGCAGCCCTTTTTGTAGTGGCTAGAAACTGGAAACTGAAGGGATGCCCATCAATTGGAGAGTGGCTGAATAAATTATGGTATATGAATGTTATGGAATATTTTTGCTCTGTAAGAAACGAACAGCAGGACGATTTCAGAGAGGCCTGGAGGGACTTGCATGAACTGATGCTGAGTGAAACGAGCAGAACCAGGAGATCATCATACACAGCAACAACAGTATTACATGATGATCAATTCTGATGGACATGGCTCTCTGTAACAAAGAATTGTCTCAAACCAGTTCCAATTGTTCACTGAAGAAAACCATATACACCCAGAGAGAGGGAAATGAAATATGGACCACAACGTAACATTTTCATGATCTCTATTGACATTTGCTTGCATTGTGTTGCCTTTCTCTGATTCTTTTTTTTTCTTGTAGATAGGATTTTTCTTGCATAACTTCTCAAGCATTTCAACATTATTAACATGTAGTGGACTTCCTGCCATCTAGGGGAGGGGAGGGGACTGGGGGTAAAATTTGTAATGGAAAGCTTTGTAAAGATCAATGTTGGGGAACTACCCATATATATGTTATACAAATAAAAAGCTTTAATAAAAAAATGCTCAAATAAAAAAAAAAGAGTGGTCAGTAGTAAAACATTTTTGAGGAGGGACAGAATAAAAGGAAAGAGAATAAATGTATGTGTGTGGGGGGGTGTGAATACAGTTAGCAATAGTAATTATAAAAAGAATTTTGAAGCAAGTTTCTCTGATAAGGCTTCATTTCTCAAACACAGAGGGAATTGAGTCAAATTTATAAAAAATAAGAGTCATGCCCCAATAGACAAATGATCAAAAGATATGATCTGTGCCCAAAGGACTATACATTCGTGCGTATCCTTTGACTTAACAATCCCACTAAGCAGGCAGGAATACCAAAAGAGATTAAAAATAATGGGATCAAGAAGAGTCAGACAGGACTGAAAAAAAAAATGACAACAGAAGTTCATGAAAAAGGATGCATTTCTTATTTGTCTCCAGGCTGTATTTCATCTTGGAGTCTCTCCAAGCCCCAGCTTTTTACTTCAGCCCTGGAATCTACCCCTATTGCTACCTCTTATCTGATACCTCCTCCCAGAACCTCCAATGAAGGAATATGCCAATGCTACCTTTGTCTCAAGGCCAACTTTTCAATGTTGTCGTCCTTCATTAGACTGTAAGCTTCTTGTGGGTAGAAACATTTTTTTTCTGCTTGAATTTTATTCTCACTGCTAGGTACTCTGTTTTTGTTTTGTTGTTACTGTTTTGGTCTGGTTTAGGTTGGTTTGGTTCTTTTGTCAATTACATGAAAAAAATTTTTTTAATATTCTTTTTTTAAATTTTGAGTTCAAAATTCTCTTTTTTCTTACCTCCTTCAAAAGGCAAACAATTTAATATAGAATATAAATATGCAATCATGCAAAATATATTCCCATTTAGCTATATTGCAAAAAAAAAAAGAACCCAAAACCATAGCACTCTCTCCTCCCTAAAAAGCCTAGAAAAAAAAATTAACTGTATTCAGATTCTGTAAGTTCCTTTTCTGGAGGTAAATAGCATTTTCCATCAAAAATCCTTTGGAATTCTCTTGAATCTTTGTATTGCTAAGAGTAACTGGGTTATTTACATTTGACCATCACAACATATAGCTGCTGTTACTGTGTACAATGTTTTCCTGGTTCTGTTCATTTCACTTCAGTTCATATGTTTTTCCAAGTTTTTTTGAAACCATCTTGCTTGTAATTTCTTATACCACAACATCTTATACCACAACAGTATTCTTTCTTAATTTTATGCCCAAACTTGTTCAGCCATTCCACTTCAATTTCTAATTCTTTGCCACCACTAAAGGCCCTGCTATAAATATTTTTGTACATATAAGTCTTTTCTCTTGTTCTTTAATCTCTTTGGGATACAGGTATAGTACTGGTATTGTGGGGTCAAAGGGTATGCATGCTTTTAAAGCCTTTTGGGCAAAGTTCCAAATTCTTCTCCAGAATGGTTGGATCAGTTCACACCTCCACTAATAATGCATTAGTATCCCAATTTTCCCACAACCTCTGCAACATTTGTCATTTTCCTTTTCTGTGGTATTAGTCAATCTGATAGGTATGAGGTGGTAGCTCAGAATTTTTTTAATTTGCATTTCTCTAATCAATAGAGATCTAGTGCATTGTTTAATGTGAAAAGCATTTTTCATACAAAAACTGACTGCTCATATCCTTTGACCATTTATTGATAGGTCTTAAAGCATATTCTTACTAATTTGACTCAGTTCTCTACATATTTGAGAAATGAGACATTTGTCAAAAAAACTTTCTGTCAATTTTTTCCAGTTTCCTGCTTTCTTTCTACTCTTGGCTGCATTGTCTTTGCCTATACAAAAACTTTTAAATTTAATGTAATCAAATTATCCATTTTACTTCTCATAATGTTCTCTATCTCTTGTTTGATCATAATTTTATTTATCTTATCCATAGATCTGACAGGTAAGATATTCCATGCTCCCCTAATTTACTTTTTATGTCATCCTTTAAGTTTAAATCCATGTACCTATTTAAACTTTAACTTGATATGAGGTGCTTTTTCAGTGCTCCCAACAGTTTTTATCAAATAATGAGTTCTTGTCTCAAAAGCCTGTACCTTTGTGTTTATAACATTAAATTACTATGGTCATTTACTTGTGTACTTTGTACCTAAATCTCTTCTACTGGTCTACCACCCTTATTTTTTTTTTTAGATGATTACCACTTTGTAATATAGTTTCAGATCTAGTACTGCTAAGTCACCTTCCTCCACAATTTTTTCATTGTCTTGATATTCTTGACCTTTTGCTCTTCCAGATGAATTTTGTTTTGATTTTTTCTAACTTGGAAAAAAAAAGATTTTTGGTAATTTGATATGACACTGAATAAGTAAATTAATTTAAGTAGAATTATCATTTTTATTATATTGGGTTGGCCTACACATGAGCAATTAATATTCTTCCACATATTTAGATCTGACTTTATTTGTGTGAAGTCTTTTATAGCTATAGTGTCTTTTCACAGACACTCCCAAGTTTTTTATATTGTCTACAGTTATTTTAAATGGAATTTCTCTTTTTATCTCCTGTTATGGGAATTTGTTCAAAATATGTGGAAATACTGATGATTTATGTGGGTTTATATTATATCCTGCAGCTTTGCTTAAGTTGTTAAATATTTCACATCATTTTTTAGTTGATTCTCTAGGATTATCTAAATATACCATCATATCATATACAAAGAGTAATAACTGTATCTTCCTTGCCTATATTAATTCCTTCAATTTCTTTTTTTCTCTTATAACTCTCTTACTATAGTTTACTATAGCTATCATTTTTAAATACAGAAGAACAATTCTAGTACAATACATACAATGTGATAATGAGGGACATCCTTTCTTCACCTTTTATCTTCTTTGAGGGGGCTTCTAGCTTTTTCCCATTTCAAATAGTATTTGCTGATAGTTTTAGATATTACTTATCATTTTAAGAAAAACTCCATTTATTCCTATGATTTATACTATTTTTAATAGGAATAAATGTATTTTGTTAAGAGCTTTTCTACATCTACTGAGATAATCATATGATTTTTATTGAATTTTTTGGTTGTGGTATTTATTGACATGATCATTTATGCTAATAGTTTTCCTAAAATTGAACCAGAACTGCATTCATGATATAAATCCCACTTATTATTATATGGTCTTTGTAATTATATTTTTGTAATCTCTTTTGCTGGTATTTTATTTAAACCTTTTAAAACAATATTTATTAGTGAAAGTGTTTTATAGTTTTCTGGTTTGGCTCTTCCTGTTTTGGGTATCAGCACTACACTTGTGTCATAAAAGGAATTTGGTAGGGACTCTTTCTTTGCCTATTTTTCCTGAATAGTTTATGTAGTATTGTAATTAATGGTTAATTAAATATTTGGTAGAATTTATTTGTGAATTCATCTGGTTCTTAGGGAGCTCACTGATGATATGTTCAATTTCTTTTTCTATGGTAGAGGTTTTTAATAATCTGTTTCCTCTTCTGTTAATCTGGCCAATTTATGCTTTTGTAAATATCCATTCATTTCACTTAGATTGTCAGATTTATTAACATATAGTTGAACAAAAAAGCTCCTAATAATTGCTTAATTTCATCTCCATTGTTGATGAAATCATCCTTTCCATTTCTGATATTAGTAATTTGATTTCCTCTTTCTTTTTAAAGTATAATTTAAACAATGGTTTATCCATTTACTATTTTCCCCCCAATAAAGCCAGCTCACAGTTTAATTTATTAGTTTGATGGTTTTCTTATTTTAAATTTTGTTAATTTCTTCTCTGATTTTCATGATTTTCAATAATTGGATATTTTTAACTTTTTCTTTTCCTAGGTTATTTGTTGTTGTTTCATGCTAAATTCATTGTTATGTTCTTTCTTTTTGTTTTATTGATATAAACATTTAAAGATATGAAATTTCCATTAAGTACTGCTTTGCCTTCATCATATAAATGTTAGTATAATTTCTCATTGCTGTGTATCTATTTAATGAAATTATTGATTGTTTCTATGATTTATTCTTTGATTTACTCAATTTCTAAAATTTGATTATTTAGTTTCCAATTAATTTTTAGTCTATGTTTCTTTGGCCTCTTATTGAATTTAATTTTTATTTCATTATGGTCTGAAAAAAATACATTTAATATTTCTACTTTTCTACATTTTGTTGTGAGGTAGCTATACCACACATAACCAATTTTTGTGTAGGTATTATGTACCACTAAGAAAAAGGTATACTTCTTTCTATTCTCATTCAGTTTTTTTTCAGAGGACTAGTCTACCTAACTTTTCTAAAATTCTATTCATCTCCTTATTTTCTTTCTTATTTATTTTTTGGTTATATTTATCGGTTCTCTCCACTAGTATAGTTCTATTGTCTATTTCCTTCTATAATTCATTTAACTTTTCCATTAAGAATTTGGATACTATACCATTTAATATATAGATATATGTTTATATGCATATGTTTAGTATTAATATTACTTTGTTGTCTCTGTTACCTTTTAGCAAACTTGCAATGTCTCTGCTTATCTCTTTTAATTACATATATTTTTGCTTTTGCTTTGAGCATGACTGCTACAACTATTGCTTTTTTATTTCAGCTGAAGCATAATAAATTCTATTCTGGTCTCTAAATTTTACTCTGTGTGTGTTTTTCCATTTCAAGTGTATTTCTTGTAAACAATTATGTTTTTTAATCTACCCTACTATATTCTTCCATTTTATGGGTGAGTTCATCCCTTTCACATTCACAGTTGTGATAACTGTATTCCTCTCCATCTTCCCTACCCCACCAATCTTTCTCTCTCTCTCACCCTCCCTCTCTCTCCTTTAAGCCTGTTCCTCCTAAAAAGCTGCTAAAATCTTGTGTTATTCTGACTGTGGCTCTATGATATTTGATTTTTTTATATCTGTTTATAATATTTTCTCCTGAATCTAGGAGCTCTGGAATTTGGTTATAATATTCCTGGGAGTTTTCATTTTGGGATCTCTTTCAGGAGGTAATCAGTAGATTTTTTTGATTCCTATTTTACCCTCTGGTCCTAGATTATTGAGGCAGTTTTCTTTGATAATTTCCTCAAAGATGATGTCTAAGCTCTATTTTTTTTTTTTATCAGGGCTTTCAGGTAGTCCATTATTTCTTTTTTTTTTCCTGAGGCAATTGGGGTTAAGTGACTTGCCCAGAATCATACAGCTAGGAAGTGTTAAGTGTTTGAGACCAGATCTGAACTCAGGTCCTCCTGACTTCAGGGCTGGTGCTCTATCCACTGGGTCACCTAGCTGCCCCCCAGTTCATTATTTCTTGAATCATTTTTCCCTGATTTTCTAGAACAATTGTTTTATTCTAATGAGATATTTCACATTTTCTTCCTTTTTCATTCTTTTCATTGTATTTTTATTGTTTCTTGATATTTCATGATATTTCATTAGCTTCTACTTGTCTTATTCTAATTTTAAGGAATTATTTTTTCAGTAAATTTTTGTATCTTTTGTTCCATCTGGGCAATCCTGCTTTTTAATGACTTCTTCTCTTTAGTTGATCTTGGTACCTCTTTTACAATTCAGTAATAATTTTCAAGGTATTATTATCTTCATTTTTTGTACCTCCTTTACCAAGCTGTTGACTCTCTTTTTTTAAATTTAAAGCTTTTATATTTACAAAAAATAAGCATGGATACTTTTTCAACATTGACCCTTGCAAAGCTTTCTGTTACAAATTTTTCCGTCCTTCCTCCCCACCCCCTCTCTTAGATGGCAGGAAGTCTAATACATGTTAATTATGTTAAAATACATGACAAATTGAATAAATGTATACATATTTATACAATTATCTTGCTGTACAAGAAAAATCTGATCTACAAGAAAAAAAAAACACCTGAGAAGGAAAACAAAATGCAAATGAATATCAATAGAGAGTGTGAAAATGCTATGTTGTGATCCACACTCAGATCCCACAGGCCTCTCCCTGGGTGTATATGGCTTTCTTCATCACTGAACAATTGAAACTGGTTTGAATCATCTCATTATTGAAGAGAGCCATGTCCATCAGAATTGATTATCATATAGTCTTGTTGTTGCCATGTATAATGATCTCTTTTCAATTATTTTCTTGCATTTTTCTCATTCCTCCCCCAATTTTCCTCCTACCCCTCTTATTTGCTTTTAAAAATCTTTTTGAGCTCTTCCCAGAATTCTTTTTGAACCTGTGATCAATTCACTTTTTTTTTTCTTTGAAGCATTGCATGCAGCTGTTTTGACTTCATTGTCTTTTTTTTTAATGGGTAAGTTTTTTTTTTGCAAGAATTCCTTGATTTAATCAGAAAATAAACCATTTGATATGCAGTTATTGTCTATTTTCAAACACTGATTTTCTTCTTATAAAAGCTTATGCAAATAAGTGTGTGCATAGATTAGAATACTATTTTGAGGAAATGGACAAGGTTAATATGTATTAATATTTGGCATCTTTGAAGCTTGCACTACAGTGTGTAATTAGGAAGATCTTAGACTTATTGTTAGAATGGTTCAAGACTAGTAAGGCTTTACACAATTTCTTGCTTTATGTCTGACTCCTCAGTTTTGACTAAATTTTTTTTTTCTCTAACACACATTGCTTTATGAATCATGTTGGGAGAGAAAAATCAGAACAAGAGGGAAAAACCATGAAAGAGGGAAAAAAACAGAAAAAAAGAAGTAAACTTAAAATGTGTTAACTTACATTCATTCTCCATAGTTCTTCTGGATGCAGATGACATTTTCTATCCAAAGTCTTTTGGGATTGTCTTGGAGACTTCATTGTGTTCTTCTCAGTTTGTGTCTTGATCTTTCTTTTCAATATACTAACTTTCTATGGTCAATTTCTTTTGTTGCCATTGTTTGCTCATTTTCCTGCCTATTCCTTGACGTATACTTTTATGTTATAATTGGGATTTGCTCCCAAAGTGGAGGGGGCAATATCTCGAACTTCAGTCATTGCTTGTTACCGTTTTCAGAATTAGCTCTGAGGCTCTCCAGGTTTTGGTTCTTTTAAGGTAGTATGAGCTAAAGAGAGTTGTGGTCATTGCTCTCCTGGCCTATGTTCTGGTCTGTAAGTAACCATAAGCACTCTTTTCCTCCATGAAACCAAGACTAGAGGCCCAACATCCCTACAGCCACAAGTGCTAGTGAGCTAGTGCTCATGTTTATCCTGGGACTGCAACCAAGAACCGTGTATGGGGAATGCAACAGGATACTGCACCTAGTGCCTCCAAGATCCCTTGCAATGTACTTCTGAGTAGTACTTTCCATCGGTGAGTTGAAAACTCCTGAAGCTCCTACGACTGCTCATGCAGCTGTCTCCAAGGCCTCCTGCTGGCAGCCCAGCTTGGCCTGCACTGTGTAGAGGTTTGACCACCATCTTGCTGAGACAGATATTTCCTGCCAACCTCCCAAGTTATTCTGGGCTGTAAAATTGTTTCATCTTGACATTTTGTTGGTTTTGCCATTCCAAAATTTGATTTGAGGCATTAGTTCAAAATTGGAGAGAAATAGGAGGAGCTCCACTGAGTCTCTGTCTTTTGTCTGCTGTCTTGGCTTTAACCTCTTGCTTGTCACTTTGTAAGAGTTTAATAAATGCTAGTTGACTGACTGACTTATTGATTGATTAACATTTTAAGCAATTAGGAAAAGCTTAGTGCAGAAAATGATATTTGAGATTTGCCTTAAAGAAAAGTAGGAAGTATGATCTAGTAATGGGTAATGGCCTATCAAAAGACATGGAAATGAATGATGAAATATCCTATGAGAGGAACAGAGAGACCAGGGGCTAGATCACAGGGTAAAAGTACTACAAGTAATGTCTAATAAGACTTGAAAGATAGGTTGGGGCTAGTTTGTATAGGACTTTTAAAACCGAAGTTTATGTTTTCTCAGGAGTAACGAGAAGTCATTAGAGCTGATTAAGAGAGTCATATCAATAGATCTATGCTTAAAGAAAATTACTTTGGTAACTCTGTGTATGGTGGATTGGAGTGGGGAGAGACCTGAGGCAGGGAGAACAATTAAAAGGGTGTTGCAATAATCTAGATGGGATGTGATGAGGACTTGAACTACAGTGGGAGCTGTGGAAAGAAAGGGTCTGGTAAGAGAAATGTCATGAAGGTAAAAATAGCATGATATGGTATCTGATTTGATATGTGGGGCAAGGAACGATGAGGAGTTCAGGTTAGTGCTGAAATTATGTTTCTGGGATAGTAAAAAGATGGTAATGCCATCAAAAGAAATAGAGAAGTACGTGAAAGTAGAGGATTTGGAGAGAAAGATTATGATTTCAGTTTAAGATATGTTGAATTAAATTTAGACATGCCTCCAAGACAACTCCTTTGAAAAGTCTGATTAACAGTTGGACTGAATCAGAACTAAATCAGAACTGAAAACCCAGGAGAGAGATTGAAGGTATATGGAAATATATTATAGATATGTAAATATAAATGTGTGTGGAAACACATATACA
Organism: Myrmecobius fasciatus; assembly: GCA_023553655.1. Taxonomy (NCBI): domain Eukaryota; kingdom Metazoa; phylum Chordata; class Mammalia; order Dasyuromorphia; family Myrmecobiidae; genus Myrmecobius; species Myrmecobius fasciatus. Next base: position 27,031 of record JAJPUD010010325.1, on the reverse strand, counting down.
CATGTGTATATATGTATATTCATATGTGTGTGTTGATATACATATTACAAGGTTAATTTAATTATATAAAAATTCTACCTATAACATCCTTACCTGTTAGGTAATAGAATGTATGAAATAACTAAATTAGTACTATGAAATAAAAGTTCTTATTTTTTCTTATTTTACCTAGTCCCTAGAAATTCAATTTAACCATTCATGACACCAGTCCAGTCTCAAAGATTGTGTGTATGTGTGTGAATACACACATAGACATGTATACACATATATTTTCTATATTTCTTTAAATTCTATACATGAAATATGTCATAGATAGAAAGATACTTGTAGGGACAGCTAGGTGGCGCGGTGGATAGAGCACCAGCCCTGAAGTCAGGAGGACCTGAGTTCAAATCTGGTCTCAGATACTTAACATTCCCTAGCTGTGTGACCCTGGGCAAGTCACTTAACCCCAATTGCCTCAGCAAAAAGAAAAAAAAAAAAAAGAAAGAAAGATACTTGTAAAACCACCTGCATAGAGATGATCGTTAAACCCATGAAAGCTAATAAGACTACCAAGAGAAAATTTAGAGGGAGAAGAGGCTGTGGGACTGAACCTTGGGAAATACCTACAGTTAGAGGTGTGATATGATAAAACAGGGAGACTAAAAAGTAGTGTCAGACAAGTAGGAAGAGAACCATGAGAGAATAGTTACAAAAACCCAGAGAGGAGATAGTATTAAGAAGAGAATTATCAATAGTATTAAATGTTATAGATAAATGAAGAAGAAGGAAGACTGAGAAAAGACTATCAAACTTGGAAATTAAGAAATTATCAATAATTTTGAATACAGCAATTTCAGCCAAGGGATGCTGTTGAAAGCCAAAGTATTGAGGAACAAATGAGAGGAGAAATAGAAGCATCAAATATATATCTCCATTGTTTTGTTTTGTTTTGTTCTGAGGAATTGAGCAGAGAAATAGAAGAGAACTTATAAGGCAAGATTTTGGAGGAATTGTAGGATCCAGGGAAGTTATTTTTTTTAAGGATCAAAGAAAATGGACATATTTAAAAACAATGAACAGATAAGGAGAGGTTAAAAAGAGAGAGGAGATGATATATAGGTGGGGAGAAGAGTGATGCAGGGATGAGAGATGTTGTGGAGGCCAAAATAACAAAATTTGGCCAAGTAATGTGTGGAAGAGGAAAGAATGGTTTTTCAGAGAATGATAGTTTCTTCAACAGAATAGGTACTTCAGGAAGATGTGTTCATTAGCTAAGAATATAATCAGTTCTGTTTTAGTATGTTAGCTTGAGATGATAATGAAATATCCAGGCAGAAATATATATCAAGCAATTTTGGTGTGACATTGAAGTGGAAGAGAGAGATTTACAGTTGAGTATATAGATTTGGATTTATTTGAGTAGAGATGATAATTGAAGTCATTGGAACTGGTGAGATCACCAAGGGAGAAAGTGCAAAGAAAGATGTCCCAGAAGAGAGGCATATGTGATAATGATGGTAAGAGGTGGGAATATGGATAATGATCCAGTAAAGAAGCAATAAAATAAGGAGAACCAGTAGCGAACAGCGTCATGGAAACAAAGCAAGGAGAACATAACAAAGAAGATGATGATTGTTTAGCATTGTCAAACACTGTTAAACTTTCTGATCCTATCATGCTAGCAACTCTGACAAGCACCAAATGAATTTGTATATTAAAAAATAAATGCATATTCTACCTTTTTAAAGATGGAAGCATATTCATTACTTATTTACATTGTCCTTAGTAGTTAGGTTAAATTAATCCAAGTCCTTTTCTTCTTAACTATTTCTACCAGTTTAATAGAAATTACCAAGGTTAATTGATTTTTATAATTAAAAAGACCCATCTGTAACATCCTTACTTATTAGTCAGATGAATGTAGGAAGTAATTAAATTACTACTGTAAAATAAAAACCAATTTTTCTCATTCTACCTAGCTCCCAGGAATTCAGTGTAACTATTTATGACACCAGCCTAAATCTCAAACAAATAAGATGGAATAGAAAAGGTACTGGACTCAGAGTCAAGAAGATGTGGGTTCCAATATTTTGGCCCCTTAACTTATGATCCCAAGCAAGTTGCTGCATCTCCTTGTGTCTCAGGTCCTCATTTATTAAATCACAGGGTTCAACAAAATGGCCCAAGGCCCTTTCTAACTCTAAATCTATGATTGATTCCATAAGTATTTGTCCAAAATAATATGTTTATTAAGCAGGACATTTAGTTTAAAACAAGTAATTGGAAAGTCATTTTTATTCCTGAATTCTTGCAGGTTGGAGAAGTCATTACCAAACCAAATGTTAGAAACAAAACTTGGGCAGCTAGATGGAACAGTGGGTAGAGCACCAGCCCTGAAGCCAGGAGGACCTGAGTTCAAATTTGACCTCAGACACTTAATACTTCCTAGTTGTATGACCCTGGGCAAATCACTTAACCCTAATTGCCTCAGGAAAAAAGAAAGAAACAAAAGTTCTTTTGTCTTTTGTCACATTGTGAACACAACATGGGTCTGTTTTACCCTCTTCCTGGCCAGTTGTCAGGGCTTATCACCAATGCCAGCTTTCCTTCTTTCCAAGATAATTAAACAAATCTGTTACATTAAATTTACAAAAAATACATTACAAAGAATTATGACTGGTCAATTGATGTGCAATATATTTTGAAGGCCAGAATAATATTTTTCTTTTTTTTTACCCTCTTAGTATTTCCAAATACATGCAAAGATAGTTTTCAACATACACCTTTGCAAAACCTTGTGTTCCAATTTTTCTTCTTCTCCCTCCTTTCTCCTCCCCAAGACAACAAGCAATTCGACATAGGTTAAATACCAGAATAATATTTTTCAAAGTGTACTGGGTTTGTAAACTCAAATCTGTAGTACTTAAACTTAGCTTCCATTTCATAGCCTTTCTAACACTTAGGTTTTTTAATTCTCCTACATTGCACCAACCCCTACACTCCATTCTATTTATTACAACTGATTTGCACATAGAATATGGCAAAACCAACCTCCTTGGCCTGAATGTGGGGCAGGAAAGAGAGGTTCTTCTCAGCTTTCAAGGTAGGCACCCCCAACTTATCCATTTCCCACAGAGGATAACTGAACATCTCTAAAGACTTATTGACTATATATTTTTCTCTCATTAACAATAAAATTAATGCTTCTCTCTATTTATACTACAGGGATGAGGAAGGAAAGACAACCATTCTCTCAAGGAAAAGAAATAATTCTTTACTTTAGACCATAGTTTTTCCTGTGGGGGAGGGGAAGGCTGTTTCCCAGAGTACAACTTGAATTCTAGGTAGCTATTAATTAGTGTTTTTAAAGGAAACCCAAATGCTAAGCCATTTTGTTTGAGCCAAAGTAAACCAGCATAATGTAGATGTTTATGATTAAATGCTCAGTTCTTAAGTGTCCCATCTAAACCCCAAATCTGATTAAACAAAGGTTCTAAACCTGAGCCCATATAAATATACACTTATATATATATTTCAAAAAAATATGCACACACAGATATGTAGTCATATTCCAATGAAATTAACTTCCTATGTAATCCTACATATTTTATTTTAGGCATTTAAAAAGATTATTCTGAGAAGGGGTCCATAGGCTTCACCAAACTTCTAAAGGAATCTATATCATTAAGAGTTAAGAAACCCTGTATTAAACTAAAAGATTTTTTTTACTGAATTAAAAAATCATATCATAAAATTTTTTTGAAAAATATTCTGACAATCTAAACTATTAACATTTGTGTATATAACATTTGGACAAGTTATTTTACCTCGCTAGACCTTAGTGCATTCTCAGAATGGTTAGAAGTCATCCTTAAGGTCCCCTCTAGTTCTAACATTCTATCAGACACAAGAATTCAGGAAAGAGTTGTGATTTCATCATTGTAGAAACTTCCCAGTCAGTAATTTTCTCTGTCCTATTCTGGCTATGATTAAATAGATTTAAGTCCTGGGAGGTTTCTTGAAACTGATGAACTCATCCAGAATCATACAATCAATATGATAAATAAGCATTTATTAAATGTCTACCATATGCCAAGAACTGGGCTAACTGCTGGGGACACAAAGAAAGGCAAAGGCACTCAATAATATACAAAGAACAATGTACAAACCAGATATATGCAGGATAAATTGTAGATGAGAGAGAGAAAGAGAAGGAGCTAGAATTAAGGAGGATCAGGAAAGATCTCTTAAAGAAGGCCAGGTTTCAGCTGGGAGTTGATGAAAGCCTGGAAGGTCAGTTGTTGTTTATCCTTCATTTTCAAAAAAGACCAATGACATCACAGGGTGAAGTTTTGACTTGCATGTGAATTGGATTTAACTGAAGCAAAGTTGCACAATTGTCAGCCTCCCTCTCTCTTCCTGAGACATCAAAGTCTAGTGGTAAGACAAAAATCAGGATTACCAGTGATGGCCCAGGAGGCAATGGATGATCTTGGCATCTTCAATCTTGGCTCTAGGTACTCTACAACACCTGCTTCAGGTTCCTTCATACCTGTTTGAACAAATTGTTCTCATCCACCTATTCTACCATGAGAAGTCTTTATATGCTTGGGGTAGATATCCCCCTAACTTATTGATAGGTTTGATGCTTATTAATTACCCTCATCTGCCAAGACAGTTTTACTGAGGTATGATTGCTATACCTGCTACAGCTTCTTGGAGCTACAGTGAAAGTTGGATGAAAAGTGGACACCCAAAGGTTAATGGGCAACTCTGAAAAGGACTAGTTAAGCCCTCACAACAGAGATGCTAGACTTCTTGTATACCTTCCCTTCTTCCCCCTACTAACTCCTTGTAGCTACTCAATCAACAACAAATTTTTTTTTATTTCATCTACCACACAGCTTCCCAAACTGATTTTCCTAAAATTCCAGGTCTAATGTCATGCCCTTTTTCAATAAATTCCAGTGGTTAGTCCTAACCCTAGGAACAAATTAAAACTACTCTACCCCTTCAAAACCTGGTCCCAATATACCTTTCCAACCTTCTTAAATGCTAAGCTCCTCCATGCTTTCAGGAAGTCTGGCTTTTTAAATTTTTTTCCCCTTAATTATAGCTATTTACCACCTCTGTAGCCAACTAGCATTTATTAAGCACCTATGTGCCAAGCATTGTACTAAGCATTGGACAAGAGAAATAACCCAAACCTAGCCCCTGTTACCAAGGAAACAAATGTTGGGAGTAATTGGACAGTGCAATGTATAGGTGAAATGTAAAGTGCCTAATTAGCAGTCTTGAAAAACTGCTTTATGTTATAATGAGACTTAGAATTTAGCCTGCTAGCAAAGAGGAACCATAGTTTTATGTTTATTAACACCTATTATTTCTATTTAAGTGTGCTGTGATTCTTCAATTTATTTTTATAATTTATATAATTTACAAATTTTTATAAATGAATGAGTGCCTTTTTGCTTCCTCTTTTATAGGAAAAACCTGGACTCATAGACCATAACTTTTATTAAATTAGCATTGGGATGCTAGGCCTTGGAGCTTGCTTTCAAGCTTATAAATTTAAAAAATGGAGTTCCCTTTACAGCAGAGGCAGCCTCTGTTCTCCCCATGCCCTAGATCCAGTCCAGAAACTGATGTTTCTATATAAGAAGGGAAGGGCAAGTCATCAAAACTTTGTGGGCTCAGTCACAATCATCTGGCTCAGGGAGAGAAGTGTAGGCATAAGGGACATCTAGGGTAAATATCCAGTCAGGAATAAGATATTGTTTTGTGTTTAAAAAAAATAGTGAGGAGGCCAGTTATCACTGGAAGACAATTTTTCTTTAGTCAGGAAGTAAACCTGGAAAGGTAGAAGGGAGCCATGTGATGAAGGAATTTGAATGCCAGAGGATTTTATATTTAATTCTAGAAGTTGGATTTTTTTTAAATAAGTCAATAATATAGTCAAACCTCTATCTTAAGAAAATGAATTTTTATATCCAATGGTAGATATTCTATAGTGAAGAGAGATTTGAGGCAAGGAGACCAAGTGAAAGCTATTGCAATTGAAGTGATGAGGGGCTACTTTGGGTAGCAATGGCAGGAGAGAGAAGGCATATGTGAAAGCTGATATGAATGTAAAATGACAGGACTTGGAAACACCTTGGATATGAGGATGAGAGGGAAGAGTTGAGGATGACACCTGCATTGTGAACCTGAGCTTATAATAAATGTGAGGATGATGGCATCCTTGATAAGATTTAGGGAGAAAGGTAACAAGTTCAGTTTTGAACATGTTGACCCTCAGATGTCTATGGCACATCCAGCTTGACATATCCAAAAGGCAGTTGGAGATGAGAGTTTAAAGTTAAAGAAAGAAGTTAGCCTGGATGAGTAAATCTGAAGCATCAGCATACATGTAATTGAATCCATAGAAGATGATAAGATCACCAAGTGAAGTATTATTATTGATGTCCTTCATTCTTGAGGAGGACCAAAATGACATCACTGTATTGGGGTCAAGCTATAGTGTGCCTGACTGGTTAATCAGACCATTGTGAGCTAGGAAGGCTCTGCTGCAGGTCAGATCTAAAGGGTATCTGAATATTTGGAGTGGAGATGTCTCTCGATCTATGGACCTCACTTTTCTTTTGAGCCACTGCAATTTGCTTTACTGATACAGTATAATGCCTTCCTGAAAGTGGGCACACGTGTTGGATGATCCTATACCAGTCCCATGTCTCACAACAGATTCCAAAGTTCTTCAGAGAGACTTGAGAGTGTCTTTGTAATTAGCAAGTGAAATATTATAAAAGAAGGAAAAAAATGCCAGAATTGAAACATGAGCAACATCTGCTACTATTGCTTGTGATCCATGAGAAGATCCAACAAAGAAAACTGAGCAAGAATTGCCAAGATAGTAAAGAGGAGAACCAGAACAGAATCATGTTACAAAAACGTAAAGAGAAGAGTAGGCAGGATAAGGGGTTGATAGTTTTAAAGGCCAGAGAGGTCAAGACCCTTTGCACATAGGTCTTCCTGGCTTCATTCTAAGCACTTTGCCCTCTGTGATACACTATCTCTATTTTGTGAATTTTGAGTTAAATTTGAGTGTCTTGCTGAATGGGAAGGAAGGATAAAACTATTCATTAAGTGCCTGTGATGTGGTGGACACTGTGCTAAACCCTTGACAAATATTATCTCATTTAATCTTCTCAACAACCTGAAGAGATAGATTTTATTATCCTGATTCCACAGTTGGGGAAACTGAGCCAAGGAGAGGTTAAGTGACTTTCTCAATGTCATATAGCCCCTAAGGTCACATTTGAATTCAGGCCCATCATTCTAAAAAATGTAGTTCCTACCAACTACGTGAGTACATACAAGCATGTTCATCTTTTAAAATACAGGGGAAGACCTCCAAATTTCAAAAACACTTGAACTCAATGCTCCTTAAAATTCCTCTGAAGGGAGTCAATGAATGTCAGCATTTCCTTTGATCAGAGTGTATTATTCTGCTTCCTTAATTTGGTTCAAGAAAAATGCAGCTTAGGAAATGAGTTGGACCTTGATTATAACACTTACCTGGGTTATTTTGGTCATTTTTACATTTAAATATGAAAGTCAACAAACAGAAGTTACACTTCAAACAATGATATGGAACTCATTAGCAGAATAGGTATTAGAATTACCAATAGAATTAGAATTAGTAGATTCAAACATGGAATAAATGCTATAGGTCCAAATAGGATTTGTTGGTATTCTTCTCATTTCTTCCTCTTAGAATTCCTACATCATTTAAAAATTTGAGAGCTCAAGTTTTGCCTCCTATCTCAGGACTTTTCTGTTGCTAGTCCTCCTTTTCTTTCTGGAAATTATTATCTATTTATTTGAACAAATGGTAGACTAAATTTAAAAATATTTATTAAATACTTGCGTTAGGTCAGGCTCTGTGCTAACTGCTGAAGACAATCAAAATGAGAAAAAAAAAGATCATTCTTGCCCACAAGGAAGTCGCATTCAATTGTGTCCAATTCTTCATGAACCCATTTGAGATTTTCTTTGCGTAGATACTGGAATATTTTGTCATTTCCTTCTCTACCTCATTTTTCAGATGAGGAAACTGAGGCTTGTCCAGGGTCACAAAGCTAGTAAGTATCTAAGGTCAGCTCCAATCTATTCACTACATCATCTAGCTGCCCAGGATTTGAGAGGAGAACTAATACATGCCTTCTGCAATGTCATGGTTGTTGATGAGAATAACAGTGGCATTTGCCACTGTTTCCCAAACTCTCATCACTCTTAATGCTTTCCTATATGCCTGGAACATTCTCTCTCACCTTCCCCTCCTAACTTTCCTGGCTTCAGCTAAAATCTCACCTTCTATAAGATTCACCTTAATATTAATACTGTCCCTCTAAGTCTACGCCCCAATTTTTCTCTATGTGTGTGTGTGTGTGTGTGTGTGTGTGTGTGTGTTTTGTACCTTATTTATATATGCAATAGTTTGTATGTTGTTTTCCCTGTTAGATGGTGAGCTCCTTAAGAATAAGTACTATTTCCCTCCCTTCTTTGTATTCCCTGTGCTTAGCAAAGTGTTGACTGACAGATTAACCATCTATTTTGAATTGGGCACTGTGCTGAATACTTGCGGGGTAGTAGTTGTGTTAGGATTAGGTCCCAAGTCTTCTCAATTTAAAAGTAAGGCTCTTACAAGAACATACACTCTTCTGGATGGACTCTTTGATGTCTGAGCTCTCACACCTATCATTTTTTATAGGTTTTCTGTAGTACATGAAGTGTCTGATGAACATGAAGAAATGTGTTCTGACTGAAATCTTTTCTATATTCATTAGGAGTATAGAGGTTCTCTTCAATGTCCCAAGAGGACTAAACTCAGAAACACAGAGGATCCCTATGTATGGAAAATGGCTAGGGCTCTTAACAACTGGGAATAATTAAAGGAGATAAAATCCAAAAGCTCTACCTACACCTGAATCAGAAAGAAAATATTTAGCTGTCCATGTATGATGATTTAAAGCCAGCCCATCCTTTGTGTTAATGGTGATGTAGTGTGGGAGCCTTGTTTTTGAACCTTTCCTCATTTCCTCTCTTTGTTTGCTTTTTGTAGTCCTGACTGCTGAACCTCCACAACCAGGTACTGGTGAGGCTTATGGGTGTTCTGTCAGAGATCTGTTCATATTTGGGTCTGCAGTTACATCTTATGCTGGCCCACAGAGTACCTCAAAGAGGAGACTTGAAGGATAAAGCTGCAGAGTTGACTTTCTGCAATTGTATACCTGATTGTAGACCTCAGGATATATCAAATATATAAAATATAATTGAGTCATCTCTCTCCCTCCTTGTAAGGGGTGGGAGGGATATTTCAGGATTTTTTTTTACGGGGGAGGGGAGAGGAAGGAAGAAAAGTGACAGAGAAAGGGAGGCAGGAAAGGAATAAGGAAGAGGAAGGGAAAGAAAGGCAAGCTTGAAGAAGGGAATAAGCAAATATAAAAGTTACAGAGAATTGCCAATATGGTGGCATATAGCTAACCATGATAGCTCCTTCCTCCCATCCAGGAACAAGGATTTTCTTCTTCAAACATTTCATAACCCATTTGGAAGGGACAAGGAAAGAAGAAGTTGGTCCTGGAGACCCAGACCTAAAGCTTTTCAACTAATCAGACAGAGTAGCCTGATAGTCATAATAGAAAGAATATTGAATCTGGCAGCAGGATACCCTAGTTTATATTGTGACTCTGTCATCAACCACTTGTGGGACCTTGGGAAAGTAATTTCTCCTTTCTGGATCTTAGAGTTTTTTGCTATGAAATTAATTTAAAAAATCAGTCAAAAGGTGTTTATTAAGTGTCTATTTTGTGCTGGCCACTGTGGATACAAATACAAAGAATGATACAATCCCATCTCTCAAGGAGCTGACATTCTAAGTGGAGTGAAAGGGAGAGATGACAATTACATATAATACATAAAACAAATATAAAGAAAAAATACAAAGTACTTTTTAAAAGATAAGTAAATACAAGGTAGAACATGGAATGCAAAGAGAGAGATGGAAGTGAGGAAAGAGTCCAGTTTAGGAATGGGCATTAACCTGCAAAAGAGGGAAGATAGGAAGATAGGAAAATAGGCTTATTGAGAGAATTTAGAAGTGGGGTAATGGACAACGAAGATGGTTGGATTGGATGATTACTACAATCTTTTTTAGCTCCAAATATATAGTCCTATAGGTGGGATGGAACATTTCAATAGGGTGATACTACTGTTGAAGCAGTAAAGCCCCTTCCATTATATTTCCAGGTATTGTTCCTTGTGATTTTTCAGATGTCTGTGGAGGAAAAGGAGATGTTACTTTGTTAATGTTAAAAATAAGAAAAGGTAGTAAGCTGCTGAAAGGCAGCTAGGTAAAATAGTACTGGGTTTGGAGACAGAAGGATCTGAGTTCAAATCCAGCCTCAGATACTTATAAACCATGTGATTTGGGGCAAGTTGCTAAATTTCTGTTTGCTTCAGTTTTCTCAACTATAAATGGGTATCTTGGAGAAGGAAATGGCAGACCATTCCAGGATCTTTGCCAAGAAAACTCCACAAATGAAGTCATAAAGAGTTGGACACAACTAAATGATTTACCAAAAAAATAAGTTGTTGACAATTGAGCATTTTAATGAGTTTGACTACAATAAGCATTTTGGGTCTGGGAGGAAGCAATGCTGACTAAAGTTTTCTGAAGAAGCTAAAATAGTCATCTCAAGGGCCATTTAGCAAGGCACATAGGACCTTAGGATTTAGCAAGGATATTTAGACCTTATAGTCTAAATAAATGATAGCTTTGTGGAACCAGAAAGAGACAAAATTTTTTCCAGAGTATCCAGAAGACAGGCAAGGAAAAAGCCAAGGAGACAAAGCTGAGTAACTGACAATAAGCATAAAAATGTAGTGTAGCCCTAAGAGAGTGGTGTCAGGATAAAGTTCACAATAACAAGAGTCTATCAATGTTAAAGACACTCATAAAGGCTTTGTTAGCTATGGTGAAAACAAAAGATCAAAGGAAGGAAAAAACAAAGAAGAGAAGGCAGAATTACTAAACTACTATATCACTTCTGTTTCCTTTAACAAGGAAAGCAATTTTTGGACTGGAAAAGACAAAGTAAAAATTGTTAACAAGGAGCTGAAACATGAGACAAGTAAGAAAGATGGCATGAGACTATCTAGCTGCTGCCCTAAGGAGATCAAATCACTGGATCTGGATGAATAGCATCTTTTAATGATGAAAGAAATGGCAAATGTGATTGCTGCTGATGGTGATTGAAGTTGCTACTGTGAAAGTAAAGACAAGTGTCTGTCCTGATTTTCAGAGAGGGGGGGGGAGGGAGGGAGGGAAGGAGGAAGGGAAAAAAGAAGAAAGAAGGAAAGAAGGGAGGGAGAAAGAAAAAAAGGAAGGAAGGAGGAAAGAAGGAAGGAAAAAAGGAAAGAAAGAAGGAAGGGAGGGAAGAAGGGAAAAAGGAAGGAAGGAAGAAGGAAAAAAGAAAGGAAGAAAAGAAGTGACAGAGGAAGGGAGGAAGGAAAGGAATAAGGAAGGGAGGGAGGAAAGGAATAAGGAAGAGAGAGAGGAAGAAAGGGAGAAAGGAAGGAAGAAGGAAAGAAAGAAGGAAATGAGGGAGAAAGGAAGAAAAAGAAAGGAAGGAAGACAGGAAGGAAGAAAGGAGGAAAGAAGAAAGGAAAGAAAAAAAAAGAAAAGAAAATTATTATAGGCCAGTGAGTTTCACTTCAATTAATTAAGAATTCTAGAATGTATTGGTAAAGAGATGGATCATGAGCATTTAGAAAGAGAAGTAGTGATCACTAAGAGCTGACATGAGTTTATCATAGTATAGGTCATGCTTGATTATTTTCATTTCTCTTTTTTGACAGAATTTATTAAATCAATGGAAGGCAATAGAAATAATATACCTGGATTTTTGAGATGCATTTCATAGAGTTTTTCATGATTTCCTTGTGGAAAGATGGAAAAGAGATAGACTACATAATCTCATAACTAGATAGATTGGAATTGATTGAATAAATCAATCAACAAATCTTTATTGTTGACTGATTAAAACCAAAGAGTATTAACTGATAGATTCTCATAAACCTAGGGGAAAAACTCTAATGGGGTATCTTAGTTCTTTAGTCCTATTCTCTTCAATATGTTTATTAATTACCTAACTGAAGTCATAGATAAATTTATTAAATTTGAAGATGACAATTAGAAAATACAGCTATTTCATTGGATGACAGGATCGAGGTGCAAAAAGATCTCAATAGGCTAGAAAGGGTTGAATCTGAGATGATGAAATTTAGTGATGATAAAAATAAAGTCCTACAGTAGAATTCAAAACAAATAATTACATAATTATAAGTTAGCATTTGAGCAGCTCAATGGGACTGTGGATAGAGCGGCAAGGCCTGGAATCAGGAAGACATAGACACTTACTAGCCTGGACAAATCATCCTATTTGTTTTGGTTCCTTATCTGTAAAATGAGCTGGAGAAAGAAATGAGAAACCACTCTAATATCTTTCCCAAGAACACCCCCCCCACCAAATGAGGTATCAAAGAGGTGGACATCATTGAATCATGACAAGTTAGTATCTATATAGTGCTTAAAGTTTTACAAAGTGTTTTTCATCTGTTAACTCATTTGATCCTCACAACAATCCTCTGAGGTAAGTGCTATTATTATTATATTTTATAGAAGAGGAAACTGAGGCAAGGAGAGTTTAAACAAGTTGCCCAGAGTTGCACAGTAAGTGAGGAAGGATTCAAACTTCAATGTTTCTGACTCCAAGCCCTATATCCTCTCTGTTACAGGACAGACAAATTTTAGCCAGAGAACAATTCATATAAAAAAATTTGAGTTTATGTTTAAAATCTACAAAATTAAGACATTTCACAAGACCTTTTCTTCTAATCTAGTCTCGGATAAAGAAGTGACTCTTTTTCTTAATAAGGGCAATCCTTTTACAAGTATCCTTGTATGGTATCTTTCCATCTTCTTCAGCACATTGCAGACACGGTTTGATCTTCAATCTTTCCTTGGCTGTTGATTCCATCTATGCTGTCTCCAAACATTCCCAGGCCTCTCTTGCCTTTAAAATTCCTCACTAGATGAGTAGAATGAGGAGATCATTGTATTCAGTGACAACAAGATTATATGATGATCAATTCTGATGGACATGGCTCTTTTCAGCAACGGGATGATCCAGGCTAGTTCCAATTATCTTGTGATGAAGAGAGCCATCTACACCCAGAGAGGGAACTGTAGAAATTGAATATGGATCACATTTTCACTCTTTTTGTTGTTGTTAGCTTGCATTTTGTTTTCTTTTTCATTTTTTTCCTTTTTGATCTGATTTTTCTTGTGCAGTATGATAATTGTAGAAATATGTATAGAAGAATTGCACATATTTAACATATATTGGATTATTTGCCTTCTAGAAGAGGAGGTGAGGGGAAGGAAAGGGAAAAATTAGAATGCAAGGTTTTTCAAGGATGAAAATTATCTATGCATATGTTTTGAAAATAAAAATCTTTAATAATAAGTAAATGAATGAATGAAGAAACAAATAAAGAAGAAACAAATCTTCACTAGATCCTCTCCACTAGATCCTAGATGACCTCAGCCATCATATTTACTCCTTTCCCAGCACAACCTTGGACTCTACTAGAGTTCTTAAAATCTAAAGGACCACTTTTTACTTTTATCTTGCTGTGAAGCATGCCTCCATGCCAATCTTGATCATCTCTATGTGCATAATACTTGCAAGCACCTTTCAAGCTTTCCTTTATGTGTTTTCTTCCTACATCAAGATTGTAAACTCCTTGAAAGACTGCCTTTCTTGTTTATATTTCTATTAAGACTATGCTATTTTATATCTATCTATCTATTATCTATTTATCTATTTTTCTATCATTCTTGCACAATCCATACTATTCTATTTTTCTTCTTTCTCAAGCAAAATCCTTTTATAAATATACATCTATAAGTATATGAAGGTATAAATCATACATGTAAGAGTAAGAAGAAAAGAAATAGGCATCAATTTAGTATATGCATACAAATACACACATGTACACACATGCATATGTGCCTGTATACATAGACACATACATGTATGCTTATGTACAAACACATATATGTAAGTATAATGTGTTTCTGTGTGTAATTTTATCTCTACTTCCTCTTCTCTCACTCACTTCAAAATCTTCTGCAATCTGACTTCTGACCTCATCACTCAACCAGAGTTAAGAAGAATTTCTTAATTGTTCCATCGAATGTCTTTTTCCCAGTTTTCATTCTTCTTGATCATTCTGTAGTATGTAACCTTGTGGATCACCTTCCTTTTCTTGGATTCTTGCTCCTGTCTAGGTTTTGGAGATCTGCTTTCTACTATCTTTCCCTATCAGTCTGACAAACTCCTCAATCTCTTTTGTCAATTTTTCATCTACATAATAATGCATACTGAGTGTGAATCCTAAGACTCTGCCATATGTCTTCTTATGTTTTCTCTTTATTTTCTCTTGCTTTGTGCTATCTCTTTAGCTTCCAGAGGTTCAAAGACCCTACCTAAGCAAGTGGCACCCAGATCCATTCCTCTATCTCTGACTATTTCCCGAAGTCTCCCATGGCATGTCTTTCCCCAATCCTCTCAGCTAAGGATACTGTGGCTATACAATAACTACCTAATCATGGGAATGTCACTTGTAGATAGAACACAGGACAATACAAAAAGTCCTGGATTACTACAGAAATGTTTCTTGTTTCCAACAGCTAAAAGGGATTTCGAGTACCTAGAAATCCCAATTTGTTCATATCTCTTCTGGTACTTTCTGTATTTTTCCTTGAGTCAAATTATTTGTTCACCTGTCTCATATCTCCCACAGTATCTAGCTACAGACCACATAGTAAGCCCTTGATAAATATTGAATAAAATTTAATAAATAAATGAAATCCATATTATTTTGGAGACTTAACCCTTTAAAAATCTATTTTAAATTGTTTTTTATTTTATTTCTCTTTTTAAAATTACTTTTATTTCCAACTATATCTCTGCTTTCTCCCCTCCCAAAGAGTTATATCCTGTTACAAATAAAAGAGTTCAACAAAACTAATCAAGTCAGATTATATATATATTCAATGTTCTTCTACCAGTTCCCAACCTCTCTCATGAAAGAAGGTAGTTAATTTTTTCCTTTGTTCTTTAGGTCAAGCTTGAACATTATAATTACCCAGTTCAGTTTTTGTGGTTGTTGTTGTTGTTGTCATCCTTTCCATTTACATTATTTTAGTCATTGTATATATTGTTTTCCTAATACTGCTTATTTTAATTTGCATCAGTCCATCTAATGAAACTAGCAACAAATCTAGGAAAGTACCAGGCATTTTGATTTCTACCAGTCACTTATACAAATGTGCTTCTTATTCAACAGCTACTTTTATTTTTTAATTTTGCTAAATTAAATTCTCTCCTCCCCAGTTTTCAAACATTTTCCCCTTCCTTCCCATATTCTCCTACAACAACTATGTTAAAGTAAATAAAAAACTTGGCCAGGAATTAGAAAGACCTGAGCTCCAATCCAGATTGAGATACTAGCTGTGTGATCCTGGCCAAGTCACTTAACCTATAATAGGGGATGATAGTATTTACCTCCTGGAGTAGTTGTGAAGATCAAATGAGATAGAATTTGTAAAGCACACGTTGCATACACTGGCACTTAATAAATATTTGTTCTTTCTCTTCTTCCTTCTAAAACCACCTTCCCCCCACCCCGTCCCGGGGGAAGAAATTGTTGGGAAAGAGAAGAAAATTAAGTTTATACTATGTAAGGTTTTCCTTGAAGCCAAGATGAGAAAATGTACCTTTTTCCATTCTTTTCAGGGGCTGAAAATTGTGTATAGACCATTGCATATAGTGTCAGGCTCAATCAAAGGGACCTCAGAGCCACCTCAGCTAAATTTTTCCCTTTAGGAAACTAAAGCTGAGAAAATTTAAATGACCATGGTTTCATATACACATATAATACACATATACATGTGTGTATATATGCATATATGTGTATTATGCATATGTAAAATCATGGTATGTATGAGAGGTAGGATTTGAAACTTGATCATCAGAATCTAGAATCAGTCTTCTTTCAATTTCTGATATTTTTTCAGCTTTTAATTTTATTCTAGTATTTCTTATTGTCTGCTAGAATAATTGATTTCTGTCTGGTCCAATGTAATTTGCAAAGACTCTTACAGTTTAGTAAAGTCTTTATTTCATGTACTACGGGGATTATTCTCCTTCTCAGTCTCTTATTTCCTTTCTCATTCTTTCAACTAGAGCTTTTGTTTCATTTGTTATTATTTTTTAACTTTTAACTCAATATTATAGAAATTCCAGTAAAAATTTTTTTTTTGCCTTTTTGCTGAGGCAATTGGGGTTAAGTGACTTGCCCAGGGTCACACAGCTAGGGAATGTTAAGTGTCTGAGACCAGATTTGAACTCAGGTCCTCCTGACTTCAGGGCTGGTGCTCTAACCACTGCGCCACCTAGCTGCCCCTTCCAGTAAAATTTTTGAAAAAAATCTTTGAAGCTTTGTATGTAGATATTATGAAGTCATTCTATTATACATTTGTTTCTTGTGTTTTCTTATTTCATATTTTGTTATCATTGATATTTTCTTTTGCTTACTCATTTTTCCAGCCATACTTCCTTTGTGTTAGAAATTCATTTTGTGTACTTCTGGAAGGAATTGTGGGGCTTTTTAAAGTTCTAATTATTTGGAGTTTGAATAATGGTGTGCTTGTCAAGAGCCTCAGGAATGACTCTGACCAATGACCTGGAATGGTCTTTATGGAGTGATCTGATTCAAGGTATTCTATGATTGATGCTCTCCTGAGTTTAGCCCCTGAGTTTAACAAATCTCTAAAAGCTAGTTCAATATCACAGTGACACAGCTGATTGCAGACTCCAGGGGTTTCTTGACTAGAATTCTGGGCTATATTCTAGCTTTAGGTTCTGAGTTTTTCTGGCTTGCTTCTAGTCCCTAGTGTAAAAGCTTCCATGAACCATGCTCCTAGAAAGGGCTTTTCTGGTCTGGACTATTTTGCTTGTGTTTGTGCCAAAATGATTTGGGAAAATGCACTCATTCTGGCTTCTCTTTGGATTTCTTCATTATTACTCAATTTGGTGTCATTTTCTCATGCTTTCTGTAATAGTTATAAGAGAGCTGGTATACTCTCCTCATTTAGCCATTTGAAGAGAGTCTGAGGCAATTTTTCTGAATTGTTTTTCTTTTTTCTCTTTAAAAAACTTTATTTTAGGCTGGCTCACTGAAGCAACAGAACAAGGAAGGATATATTTAGAAATGAAGTTGACTTAAAATGAAAGACGTCAATAAACATTAGAAATTTAAAGATTTCTTTAAAAAGTAAATTAAAAACTATGGGGCAGCCTATGAATTTGACTTTGTTTTAGTGATTTAGTTCAAATACTCCATTTTCCCTGATTCCTCTTGTCAGAAGTGACTTGTAGAAAAATCTAGCCAAGTTATAAAAGAAAAAATAGATTAAAAACCCTCAAGAACAATACATTTTTTAAAGTATGCTTCAATCTGTATTCAGACACCATCAGTTCTTTCCCTGGGTATGGATAGCATTTTTCATCATAAGACCTTCAGAGTTGTCTTGGATTATTGTTTTGTTGAGAATAGCTAAATCATTCACATCATAGCACAGATTTTTAGAAATCAACTCCTTTTATCTTCAGAAGACCTAAGTTTGAATCTTTAGCCCTGATGTTTAATAAGTATAACTTTGGGTCAGTCACTTGACCTCTCTAAGCATCAGTTACTTCTTCTGCCAAAAGGGGATAATGAGATTTGCAATACATGGGTTGTTGTGAGTGAATTGCTTTTGTATCTTCGAAGCACTATAAAAACAGAAATCATTATTATTGTTGTTTGAAAGGCATCTTTGGTGTGATAGAACAAAAGACCAGGAATCCAAAAATCTGGGTTCTGGTCCTTATTCTTCCATCATGTCATTGTTTAGTATATTATGGCCAAGTGAACTTCTCTTTGTTAACTGACTTATTTCATTCCATTATGACACTTAAACTACTACAGGGACCAGCCTGAGTCAGGTTTTGATGACAGCACTGTGTGATATAATTTTTAAGCTGAGTTTTCACATAATAAGCAAGAATAAACCAACTAAGGATTTCTTACTAGCTCCCATTTTTCATCCATCTTCAGCTAAATCATATTTTCTCATTGCCTCACATTTTATAACTGATACCAAAATTCTCATCACTTGATAATGATGGGTGGTAGAGGTAGACCATTTGTATTTTAAGATTGTGTTAAAAAGTGCCCACAAAATATCCGTAAGTTTCCATCATGTGACAAAACATGTGTTGAACAATGTTATATAGGGGGCACTTAGATATTATGCAAATTTGAATTTGAATGCAAAAAATTGAATTCATGTGTGGAAATGTTAAATGTATATGAGTCAATGTAGTTTTAGGTACCTAATAACTGTTTGCTGAATTGACCTAAATTGTGACCAGCCAAAGGCAAATAACTCCCAGAATATATGGGTCTGAGAGTTAAAGAATGGATCATTAGGGAATGGATGCAAAGGTAGTGGCTTCTATTTTTTTATTCTCTAATCATCCATAGTTATAACTAGTAATTCATAAGTCACATTTCTATAGCACTTTAAGAGTTCCAAAGTGCCTTCCATATATCATCTTGTTTGATCTTCACCACAGCTCTGTGAAGTAAGTACTATCAAAATCCCTATTTTATAGATCAGGAAATTAGGGCTGAAAGTTTGAGTGACTTTGACAGGGTTACATATTCAACAAATATTTGTGGCAAAATTTGAACTCAGCTCATCTTGACTCCAAGGATAGCACTTTATCCTTTGTGTCAGACTGTTCAGATTAGCTGTGGGGGAAATGCATGTCTTTGGCCACAAAAGGGATCAGATGACAATCTATTATTATCCTTGTAATAAGAGTTCAAAGGATGTGCTTTATTGGTAGCAAGTCCATTGTACTCTTACCTCAGAAAGACACCACATGATCATGATGATCAATCTAGCCATATCATCATTGTACTCTATTTTCTCATGCATGAGAGCTCATTGTTGGAAGGGCCCTCAGAGGCCATTTATTCTAATATGCACCTAAACAAGAGTTCACTCTACAATATCCCAATAACTGGTCATCTAAGCCTTTGCTTGAAGATCTCCAATGAGGATTAGCCCACTACCTTCTAAGACTTGCAATTTCTGGAGACAACTCATTCATTAACATATTTTGAATGCCTATTAATAGTATTGTCAAGAAGAGCTGATATTTCTATATGGGGTAGACCCTAGAACAAAGTGCTGAAAACAATGGCTATTCTCAGTCTCTCAATTGAAAAATAATAGGGGTCTATGGGAAACAGATTAGAATGGTTCCCTTTGAGCAAGGGCACTGAACAAATCACAGAACAAAGTAAAAAAATCCCAGATGTTGCCAAAGAGGAACTGTACTTACAAGTGTAAGTATACTGATACTTATAGTATCAGACTCAAATGTGTACATTGGAAAGTATTGCTAATCTCCTACTGATCTTTTTTGACCAGTTTATGAGATCATTAATGTCATCACCAATAAAACTAAATTCATCTAATATTTATTAAGAGCATACTATGTGCCAGACATTGGGTCAGGCAATGAGGATATAAAGAAAACCAAAACAACAACAACAAAAGCAAAAACAAAAACAAAACAGCTACAAGGAACCATGCTACAATGCTTTGCTAATAGCATGTTGTACTGAAAAGGTCCAAGATAGAAGTCAACACATCATTGGAACTGAAAGGAACCTTACATATACTTTAATCTAACCCCCTCATTTTATGGATGAGGAAATTATGACCAAGAAATGGGAAAAGACCTGCAAAGTTCCTTAACATAACTATCACATCTCCATTTCAGTTTCAAGATCAGTATCAGAAAGTTATCATCCATTTCCTCCATCTACATGAATAGTCTGTAATAAAAGATCACAAAAGCATAACAGACATTTAGTGAATATCCTCTATGTGTAAAGGCCTATTTTATGTAGCACAGAGAATACAAATATGAACAATTTGTGGCTCCATTCCTCTAAGTATCTTGTTTTCTAATAGAATGAACAAAATGTCTGCACAAATGATTGCAACACAAGTCAAGAGGTACACAATGCAGGAGTTTACAGATATTAAATGCTATCAAAATTCAAATGACAGAGCAGTCACTTTTGACTAGTGGTTATAAAGAAAGAATATTAAACTAGTCAGAAAACTTGTGATGGAGTCCCAATCCTTCTACTGAGAATGCTACTTCAAGCATACTTAATTTTCTCAGCTCAGTGACTTCATCTGAAAATGAGAACTAGATGACCTCTAAGCTTTTACCCACCAGTACAATTTTTTGGACTTGATGGCTTTGTGGCCTAGGTTGCATTTGAGCAGTCTATTTTAAGGGTCTTAGTCTTGGATAATAATTTAAAGCAAAAAGAAACTTCTATTCCTAGGAAGTAACTAGCCTTTTGGAATATGTGAGAGAAACAAGTAGAGAGAGATAAGCCTCTCATGGAATTTATTACTAAATGCAAGAAATCTGGTAGAAGTTATAAAATATAGCTAAAGAGAAAGTCAATATGGCAAAGTGCTAGATTGGGAATCAGAAAGAACTAGGTCTGAATCTTATCTTAAACCCTACAAGAAATAAGATCTGTAGCACTTACCTCATAAGATTTGCATAAGGTTTAATTTAGATAATAGATGTATTTGGCAATCCTTAAAGCTGATTATATGGGGGCACAGTGGATAGAGTGCCAGGCTTAGAGTAAGGAACATTTATCTTCCTGAATTCAAATCCAGCCTCAGTCACTTACTCAGTCACTGGGCAAATCATTTAACCCTTTTTACCTCAGTTTCCTTGTCTGTCAAATGAGCTGGAGAAGGAGATAGCAAACTTCTTAGCTGTGTGATCCTGGCAAGTCACTTAACCCTGTTTTCCTAAGTTTCCTTCTCTGTCAAAAGAGCTGGAGAAGAAAATGGTAAACCATTCTAGTATCTTTACCAAGAAAACCCTAAATGGGTCACAGAGTCAGACAGCCTGAAAATGATTAAACAATAACAACAACAAAACTCATATAAATGTCGGGCAACTTGACTAATGAGACTCCTTTGCAATTGTAAAACATATAGTAAATAAAATGTCTCTTTTTAATCATAACTTAACTAGGGGGATAGCATTATTATATTATTGAAGAAATAGCATGAAATTGTGGGACATGTGCTAAGCTTAGAATCAGGAGTCTAAGGTTTGATTAGTGTCAGAGACAGGAATTATGGACAACTTCTACAACCTTGTTGTATCTCAGTTTCCTCATCTGTAAAATGGGAAAAATAATACTTGTATAATGTTGTACAAGGGTTATGAGGAAAGTGTTTTGTAGAGCACTATATAAATATGAGTTATTATTCTTAACAAGGGGAAGGAGCTCCTCCCTTTAATCTGTTTAGGGGCTGGGTTATGTTTTTCACCACAATTACAACACAGTATTTCCTTACATAGTTATCTCTTTGCAGTATGTTTCCTGAGAGAAGATAGCTAATACTTAATTTCACTGTTGACTTCTCCTGCTTTTCCTTCAGAAGCCTTTATTTTATTGATAGATAGTTTGGCAAAATTAAGAGGCTGAACCCAGGTTTTTTTTTTCTTTTTTTTTCTTTATTAAAGCTTTTTATTTGCAAAACATATATATGGGTAATTCTTCAACATTGACCCTTACAAAGCTTTATGTTACAAATTTTTCCCCCTAGTCCCCACCCCTCCCCTAGATGGCAGGATATCCACTACATGTTAATTATGTTAAAATACTTGACAAATCGAATAGATGTATACATATTTCCACCCTTATCATTGTTGTGCAAGGAAAATCGTATCTACAAGAAAAAAAACTGAGAAAGGAAACACAATGCAAGCAAACATCAATAGAAAGCATGAAAATGTTATGTTGTGGTCCACATCTCATATCCCTCTCTCTGGGTGTATATAGCTTTCTTCACTGAACAATTGGAACTGGTTTGAATCATCTCATCATTGAAGAGCGCCATGTCCATCAGAATTGATAGTCATATAGTATTGTTGTTGCTGTGTATAATGATCTCCTGGTTCTGCTCGTTTCACTCAGCATCAGTTCATGCAAGTCTCTTCAGGCCTCTCTGAAATCGTCCTGCTGGTCGTTTCTTACAGAGCAATAATATTCCATAACATTCATATATCATAATTTGTTCAGCCACTCTCCAATTTATGGGCATCCCTTCAGTTTCCAGTTTCTAGCCACTACAAAAAGGGCTGCCACAAACATTCTTGCACATGTGGGTCCCTTTCCTTCCTTTATGATTTCTTTGGGATATAAGCCCAATACAAACGCTGCTGGGTCAAAGGGTATGCACAGTTTGATAACTTCTTGAGCATAGTTCCAAATTGCTCTCCAGAATGGTTGGATCCCTTCACAGTTCCACCAACAATGTATCAGTGTCCCAGTTTTCCCACATCCCCTCCAACATTTTGTCCATGATCATTTCCTGTCATTTTAGCCAATCTGACAGGTGTGTAGCAGTACCTCAGAGTTGTCTTAATTTGCATTTCTTTGATCAATAGTGATTTAGAGCACCTTTTCATATGACTAGAAACAGTTTTAATTTCATCATCTGAAAATTGTCTTAAACCCAGGTTTTAAAGAAATACTTTGGTATTATTAAGATGCATCATTTTGGGAAGTCAGCAATGTCTTTAAAATTGGTTGAAAATATAAAAGAATATATTGGTTTTTCTCTTTAAGAGATTTATAATTTAGTTATTTTGTTTTTCTAAAAATTAAATCAATTTAGACAGAAATTAGAATTCAACTATTTCTTTGAAGTAGTCTGGTCACTTAAAAAAATTTAAAAATTTAAATCAGCAAAAGTCTGTCTGCCTTTTCTTTATCCCTCTGTACCCTGCTCTATCCATATACTAACTGAGGACAAAAGGAAAACAGAACACCATTATAGAGATGTATAGTCAAGAAAAACAAACTTCTACATTGGCTATGTCAAAAAAAGTCTCATTCTGTCAGCTGAGTTCTTTGCTTCTATGTCAGGAAGTTAGTAACATGTTTCATCATTAGTATATAGAAGGCATGGTCATTCTGCTGATCAGAATTTCTATGACTTTCAAAGTTGTTTGTCTTTACCATTTCACTGTTATCATATAAATTGTTCTGATTCTGTTTACTTCACTATTCATTAGTTCATAAAAATCTTCTCAGATTTCTGTGAAACCACCTGGGAAACTTTTCTAATGCTTAATCATGAAAATAAAATTTTTTTATCATATAATATTTAAATCCACTATTGAATAATCTATACCTCTCCCTCTTAGGGCTAGAAATAACAACATTTTCTGAGTTACTGGTTGAAGGTTTAAAGAGTCTCACTTTGTCATTCCAGTTCTCATCATATTCTTTTTTTCCTTTTTTGTATCCTTCTACATTTTTCCTTATTCAATTCTTACCATTCTTTCCCTCTCCTTCTTCTACACATAATTTTGCTGCCTTTCCCAATTTCCTGTTTTGCTTTCAGTACAGAGTACTTATAATATGGAGTAATAATTATGCTAATAATAATAGCTAACATTTATATAATGTTTTAAGGCTTTGCAAAGCACTTAGAAAATATTTTATTTCATTCTCACAACTCTGAGAGGTAAGTACAATTATTATCCCCATTTCACGGGTGAGAAAAGTGAGGCAGGCAAAGATTAAATGACTTGACTAAGATCACACAGCTGGCAAGTAGCTGAGGGTAGATTTGGATTTTGGTTTTTCTGACTCCAGATTTGGTGCTTTATCCATTTCAACCACCTGTGTGCCTCAGATAATGTATCAGCATCTTCCTCTTTCACAATGCTTTTGCTACTGAATCAGAACAGAAAATTTGTCTAGGCCATTGATCCAAAAAATACTCATTTGGAAACTTGTACATCTGTTTACCAGTTGAAGTGGGTGTCATACTTCAATATTTAAAGTGATCTGTGATTTAATTGGTGTGAATACTCTCTCCAATAATGTAGGTCAATCAATCAAGAAGTATTTATAATTATTATCCCTCTATAGCATAAAAGAAAATATTCTTTACCTATGCACAGTCAACTTTCTGATGTTTAACTGGTTTGAAGTCAGCCAAACTGGTTCTTTGATTAAAGTCTCACTGGTCTGAATTTGAGGTCTTTAGAGTTTAGTAATGCTTATGTTCTCCTGACCATAAGTCTCTGAGAATTCCGGGCCACCTTCAAATGAAATGAGGTGCTAAATGAATGCTATATTGAAGTATGATAGCTTTAATCACTAATAAAAAGTTTAGGAGATAACTGTTTCTGTGATCCACAGGAATCTAATGGGAACCCAGTGAAAGCAAAGAACCACGAACTTGCTAAGCCTTTTCTGGGGAGAGACTTATCCAAATCAGTAAGGATTAAAAGAAATCCTGAAAGAGTAGCAGCTAGATAGCAAAGTAGAATGCTAGAAATTTATTCAGAGAGACTTGAGTTTAAATCCTTTAGCAGACATTTAGCAGCTATGTGACTGGACAAGTGATTTAACAGTTCTCAGTCTGTTTCTTTATCTGAAAAATGTCATCTATCTCATAAGATTGTATCATAAGGATAAATGGAGGTAATTTATATTAAGTGCTTTGAAAACCTTAAAGCTCAGCATAGTTGGTAGGTATTATTATTGATAAAATCAACCAACAAGGATGTTATTACAAGCATTATTAGCTTAAATGCTCCTCCCTTCTTTGATGAAAAGTCCTCCCCTTGAAGATATGAATTCCAGAAACTCACCTTCCTGTCTCTCTGCTGCAAGTCGGTTAAATGAAGTCCCTTCCCCCAGAGTGAAGACAGGACAATTAGGATAGACAGAGTGACTAATGAATTTCCCTGAGTGCAGCCTCTGACACCAAAGCAATTTTACCAATTCCCTGTGTTTAGTTCTTGGCTGACATTTTTATGACTAGTACCAAAGGTACTAGGGGTATGCCTCCCCTAAGACAGATGCATCTGTAGGAGGATTTAGTTCCTTTTGTCTACCAAATCATAAAACAGCATTGCCCCTGCTTGGGCCTTCTGGAGGTATGACTATGTTTAGTTAGAATGCATTTCCCAGGAGCAGGGACATCTGTAGCATCATTTCCCTGAGCCATAGCTGGTAACAGCAAGGTGGAGTATGGATGGGGCCGGTGTGTGTTTTCTATGGATCTATAACTTACTGATCTGGGGAATTCCTGATGAGAAAGCTCCTACCAATTCCCATTGTCAACTCTTCAGCAGTTTATAGTCTTGGAGAATTAATTGGGACATTAAGCAGGAAAGGAAATGTCCGGGATTACACAGCTAATGTGTAGAGGCAGTAGTCTCATGACTTCCAAGGCCGACTCTTTACTGGCTATCTCACCCTGCCTTTCTGCACATGTCAGTGACTAAGTACATAAATAAGTATGTCTTCTTGTACCTCTTCTATATGTTGAAATTATAATTGTAGTAATTAAATGGGAAACTTTGGGATAAGTTTTTGATCTGACTAGAAAACCTTCCATTCCTATCTCTTTTCAACTCTTTTCTTCCTCTTTCCCAAACTATTAGATTCTGATGAGGACCTATATGTAGCAAAAGTGTGAAATCTGGAGGGAGATGTGAGAGAGGGGAAAGAGAATGGGGACAAAAGAAGTTAAGATAAGATAAGATGAGATAGTGGAAGGAAGGGGGTGGGTATTTTTTTTGTGTGTGTGTGTGTGTTTTAACACACAGAAAATAGTGGAAGGAAAGCCAGAAAGAATCATAGACAAGCTGAATAGCTTTGCAAGTTGCATGTTGAATTTATTATACATTTAAAAAGAAAAGCAGGATTACTTAAGAGATTTGCTTTTTCAGATACAATCTTCTTTTTTGTTGTCATATATATATATATATATATTATTTGATGTTTGCCAAGTGCAGACTATAAGAAATCCCTTCCTAATTTGACATCTATCTTTCCAGTTTTCCAATACCTTACTCCCCTCTAGGTACTCTGCTAAACAATGTCATTGACATTTACTTTTCATTAAATAACATACTCTGTTCTGACTCCAGGCATTTCTTCATTTATGCCTTCTGGCTTCCCTGGCTTTTTTGATTTTCTGCTAAGGTCCCACCTTCTGCAAGAAGGAGCCTTTCTCAGTCTTCCTTAATCCTAGTGTTTTCCCTCTAAGACTACTCCCAATTTGTACATATCTTGTCCATACAACTGTTTGTACTTTGTTTTCCTCATTAGACTGTGAGCTCCTAGGAAACACCTGGTTTTGGTTTGGTTTAGTTTTACTTCTTTTGTATCTCCAATGCTCAACACAGTGTCTACATAATAAGCACTTAATAAGTGCTTGTTAACTTGTTAATAAGAAAGAAATCCAAACCAAACCAATCCAATTCGGTGAACATTTATCAAGCACCTACTATGCTGAACCCTGGGGATACAATCAATAAAAAGAGTGAACTTACAATCTAATGGTGAGCAGGGGAGACAACATACCAAAGGAGAGAGGAGAAGAAACCAGGAATGGAGTTGAGACCAGGTAGAACAACAAATGCAGAGTGGAGTAAGCCAAAGAGTCACTTCCATATCTTTAAAGAAAAGCATTTAGAAGAGTTTGGTACTCTACCTTCTAGTACTTCAGATGGGAGAAAAGACTGAAGGTAGTGTTATCAATCAAGGCTTGAGCTGGCATCATTATTGGGATGAGATTAGAGGTGAAAGAAAGAGACAAAGAGAGAGAGAAAAAAACAGAGAGACAGAGATAGAGGGAAGGAGAGAGACAGACAGACACACAGAGAGATAGAGAGAGACACACAGAGAGAAACAGAGAGAGAGAGAGAGA